>MNCI01028072.1:202351-294471 GCA_015680685.1 Gnetum montanum
GACTTGTGCATCTCTTGTTCCAACAGCCATAACACGCTTGCTAGCACTCCAATTTTCATTTCAATCGAACCTATCTAAACCTGGAGTGTTCAGCTTAGTCGTCGGGGAAGGGTACACTCTAAATTGAACATAAATTTTTCAAAATTTTTCATCACCCAAAGGATAGTATCAAGGGTAATTAATTATAAACATGTGCAAAAATTAAAAATTGTGAAGCCACCTAATCAAAGTGGGTTAAATATAAAAACATTTTGGGGAAATTTTCACAAAAATTCCTAACTTTAAATCACACAGAATAAGAGACGAATCCATTAAGACAAGAAGTAAGGTATAACTTGACTTTGATAAGAAACCTTACTAATGACTGACCCCGTGTGATTGCAGATGGTCCCAAAGCATGGACAACAAGAGGGACCCTCTAAAGGTGTGTCCAAGCGACCTAGGAGAGGCAGAAGACAACCGTCTCCTGAACAATGTGCAAAGTAGGAGGCACAATCATTTATCATCCATCAAGAGACTCTTGCTACTGTACAATTAGGATAGGTAGAAGGAGGGGTTGCAGTAGCACCTGAACAGGGACAACAACTGATGTTGTCCCCAGAGTGTGTTCAAGCCATCCATGAAAAGTGCACGTCAGCTACAGTGATTGTGGAATTGAACTTTAGACCTTTCATAGAATTCACTCCTGAGCCTGTTAGAGACCAACTCAAAGGGTCTCCATTCTGACCTATCCTCTCTAAAAATGGTGCATGGTACTTAGGAGAAATGTACCAATTTTGGCACAATAAGGAAGGAGGCACCATAGTCAACATTTGTGGTGTGTCTATAGATTTTTTCGCCAAGGCCATCTTGAAAGTGTTGAAACTTTCGAATACAGGGCCAAAAATTGCTCACCTGTCCACTCGCTCTAATGCTGATGTGCAAAGAGTTTGGTTAGATAGGACGTACGACAAAGAAGATAAGACATATGGACAGTTGACACTAGAGGAAAGGATATACTTTAAGATTCGCGCTTATCACATTTTCCCCACGAGAGGATTAAAAAGAATCTCAACATGTGCGGCAAGAGGAAGTGCGATATTAATGGAAAAGGCTAATGCTAACCTTCCTCATCTATATCTCATGGAGATCTTGAGGTGGTTTAAAGAATGCAAAATAGGGAATTTTGTGTTGCCCTTCTCTTGTCTCATTAGGAAGCTATGCAAACATGCTAATATTCTGGGGTACACTAATGATGTCCTCAGAAGAGCCCAGAATGCTTCATTCACTAAACTGCTAAATCCACCAGCTTCAAGGAAAAGTGCTGGTGAGACACTAGAGCTAGAGCAAGAGCAAGAACAGATGGTGGGGTCCACTACAACTCAAACTATAGGGCCTAGTCAACTTCCAAGCATGAGGCCCAATCAACAACAAGAAGCAAGGCCTAGCACGAGCCAGCAAGATCAACCGCCACCACCATCGCAAGATTACCGACTGTCGACAAGCCACCTTAGAGCCATTGCTGAGATGATCAGTTGGGGAAGTTGTGATGATGCTAATCTCTTCCGCATCATCAATGACATCGTACGACCCTCAATTTCTATCGATCACACATGGGGTGAGGTGTCCATCCAAACAGGAGGAGGGGAGACTCATTGGTCACAACAGATTTCAAGGAGTGTTATGTCTTTCCAGGTGCAATTGGAAACAAGTAAAGGGGTCACAGTGGTGGTCATGCAACATCAGGATGTAGCTGGAACCGCAGAAGTGATCACAAACCACATCAAAGAATATTTCAATGTCCCTGTTGTGCCACCGATAGATTTCATAGGAGCATGAGATGCTCAAACTCTGGCCAATCCCTCAATGACTCCTATGGAGCATGAGGATGTTCTTAATCAACTACTATAAACAGGACAAGTAATGACATCCCTGTTTGACATTCCACAAGATGTCATGGCAACACAATCAGACCTCATCTCCACCAAAGGAAAGCTGGTCATGACATAAATCAGGGTCGAGCATGCGAAAGCAGAGTTAGCAAGACTACAGGAGAGGCTCATCACCTTGCAAGTTGCACAAGTGGACCCATCTCAGTTTTTTCCCATAGACTAGCTAGACACCTTCAGGATAGAGTAGCTTAATAAATTATTGGCAGACAATAAAAGAGTGGTGGAGGAGAAAGAGAAGGCTGACTGGGATGCCTCCAAGGCACAAGCACAAACCTACACACACGCCAAGGCACTCAGAGCCTTACAGGAAGAGAATAAACAACTTGCTGCTAACAACCTTTGGTTGATCACTATGGAAAAACAGAAGAATGTTCTTGAGGAAAACTTTCAGCAATTACGAGAATAGTTGATCAGGATCAACCAAGACATGAATCGTTTGGCCAGAGAGAATTGAACCCTGTCAATGAAGGAGGTATGTGCAATCTGTCAATAGACAGCCATTGAAATAAGCATGTGGCAAAATGAAGTCAACTAGCATGAAAAGTTAGAGTGCTTCAGAGACCAGGTGGGAATGTACAAGTAAATCATAGAAAAGGAAATCCATATAGCCAAGGCCCACATCAACACTTTCAATGCTCAACACACTGATTGACGAGCCATATTGGACACATATGCATTTTCCCATTAGGCAGAACTTAAAAGCAAAGATCTACAAATTCAAGATGTTACAAAGTACATGGAATTGGCAAACCTGTGGTATGCCAATCTAGCCATGTTGATAGTAGGACGTCCAAGAATAGAACTCGAAAAGTAGGTAGCTACCACCTACACCAAATATGAAGCAGAATTTGCAAAGCACAAGAAAACGTTGTAGAAGCTAGAAGTCACAAATTCTGAACTAGAGGTGGTTAAGACCCGCTACCAATGCTAGAGAGATGTTGCAGTAGACTTGGCTTGATGGCTTATTGATTTTCAAGAGTATAGGAATAAAGCTAGAGTCTACGAGGAGGAACAATAGTTATTTGCAGCCTGGTACTTCAAAGCAAATAAGATGTTCCTGCAACTACCGTGCCCATGAGTGGTGCTGACTCCGTTAAATATTGGAGCATCAGCATGGATGGCATAGGATCCCTGAATGGAAGAGAAAAAGCTCTAGGCACTACTTCAGAGTCATCAAATTCCAAACCTAGAACACGGGACAAGGGGAAGCAAACCATGGAGGAGCCACTGCCACCTAGAACCACATGAACCAAATAAAGTTTACAATTTTACAATTTTGTAATTTTGTGTTGTGTCCCAATTTTATTCTATTGAGTTCTCCACTACGACATGAATAAATCCCTAGTTAGTTAATAATCCCATACCTATCCACTATGTAATCAATGGGGCTTGTTCTTATTTTGTTTATCTCAAGGATGAGTTTTCATTCAGTCATGGAGGTATGATGAATCGTGATTCATTAGGTTGTGATATCGCGTACACGATATCGCAGCCTAGCTCATGATATCGTATACACGATATCGTGGCTCCTGCGTAGGCCCATAAATATACCTTAGGCACATAGTAAAAAAGAGAGGTTTTTAGTTAGAATTTAGTTTTCATTTTTTAGTTTTTCTCAACCCTTTCTCCCAGTGCATGCCCGCAGTGTAATGATTGTAATTGTACAACACCTTTATTCGAGTGTGACGTACTTGGACATGCACATGACCAGAAATAAAGATCGAGATTACTTCATCATTGCAGCATTCACTTAGTTTAACTTTATAATTGATATTATTGTTTATTACTTTTGTAGTTAATATCTCTTCATCCTAAACTCCTTAAACACCGAATGCGTACAACTTAATCATGAGCATTTAAGTGTGACCACTTGGTATCCTAGTAGCATACCTAGGCCATGCGCTTGGTAATCCCAGTAGTGGTCATGCACAAGGTCCAAGATGTATACAAATGATTAAGGAATGGATGCTTATCACACTTAGGCTAGCTTAGATTCTCTCTCATATTTCCTCCTAGCTTAAATAAGATTATTTTCCATTGTCTCGAAAAGTAGCATTAGGTTAGAAACTACATCATACACCTCACTCTAGACTAAACCATATGTGATAAAGCAAATACTAGTCCAAGTGGGAACATAGCAAACTACGATCAGCAAGTAACTATCTAGATACCACAACTAGCCCGTCTGTGAAGTTTGACCGAATCGTGTGTGAAATGCTCGTATTCGTATGGTTGAGTGTAGGGGTACCTCACCACTCATCAAACAGTTAGTCATTTTCACATCATTTAGTCATAAATGCAAGAGGATTTTTAATATTTTATAGAGCCCAAGAACCTTCTAAGCATTGTAACTCTCAAACTGCTAATCCAATTCTACTCATTTTTTCATCCTCAAGCCATCGAAGGTAAGCTTTTCATCATGGGGCCATAACCCTTTGGTTTTTTCTTGAAATTTTTTTAGAATTTTTCTAATTTCCCAAGGTTTACCCATTACAATAATATTAAAACACTCATTCTAAATGGGTTAAACTTAATAAACAAACTCTAGTAGCTAATAATTGAAATAATATTATCTACAAAGATCATAAATAAACCTAACTATAATCAAAGCTAATAAGAAAGGTATCAAAAGAACTAAGGATTATAAAGTAAAAAGCTAATCCTAGGTTATGTTTGTGATCGCATATGACACCAAAAAGTGGATCACAAGCGAGAGAACCTTCCCAACCTAGAGAAAAGAATCCAAGAAAAGGAAGGAACTAACAAAAACCATAGAAGCCATAAGAGCAAGCAGCCATGGCAACTCATGCAATAGAACCTCTTTGGGAGGAGCCCGAAGTAGAGTTTTTTCAAAAGATTTCCACAATAGAAAAAAACTAGTCTAGGTAGAATGAAGCTCCTAGACCAAGGCCTAACCTTGATGTTACCCTCATAGAGGCCTACCTGAAGAGGATAAGATCCAAGGAGATTCAAAGTTCTGCTCTCAAAGAATTGAATTTTGGATTGTTCTTGGAGTTGGTACTTGAAGATATCTGCACCCAATCACAAGGGCCTTTCATGTAGCCCATTCTCTTCACTAGTGGAGAATGATACATGGATGAGACATACCTATTTTGGAACAACCGGCAAGGAGATGCATCAATTAAAATCAAATACATCATCATCTCCTACTTGATTATGTCCATTGTGGAAGTCCTTGATTTGCCTATCTTTGGGACAAAGTTGGTGGAGATCTTAACCGAAGCAGACCCTGAGGCCAAACAGGAATGGATTTAGTGTTGCTATGTAGTGTACTATAAGAAGTATGGTGCACTCATGAAGGCAAAGCATGTCTATTTTAAAATTGACCTATCACTTGAACCCCATGGTGAGGCCAAGTAATGTAACAACCTTTTTTGCTTGTGCATGTGTTACTTTAAGCGGAAAATTTCCTATCAACCTTCCCCAGCTTATCTATTTGAAGATAGAAAAGTGCTTCAAGGAGAACGAAAAGAGAATAAAGATACTCTCCTTTCCATGTCTCATTAGAAAACTATGCAAAAGGGAAAGCATAGCATGCTATACCAATGACATGGTTCATCATGCTCTTGTCACATTGTGGTAGAAGATGATAAAGGATAAGGAAACAACCATGTTGCAAGAATAGAAAAGGCCACCACCACCACCACCTAAAGGAGAAACCATGCCAGAGGCACTTGTAGTTGTAGAAATGCTCCAAAAAATTCATGAGCAACAGCTACAACAATAATAAGGCTCAACAAATGATGGGGAGCCATTAGTTTATCATCCAGTCCAAAGCCATCTTAATGATGTCACCAAGATCATCAGTTGATTAGACCAAAAAACCAGCCTGTTGTTCTTAGCGCAACAAAACTAGGTGCCTGTGAGGTTGAACCTAGGTGCCAAAATCACAGTATCCCTTTCTAGATAAACATTCCTTGAAATCTCAAGAAATGTTGTGAGTTTCTCTATTAGACTAGAGGAGGGTGAAGGGGTAACCATCTTGGTCATGTAGCATAAAGACTAGGAGATAGTGGCAAAAGTGATGGCTAATAGGGTAGCAAAAGCCCTAAATGCTCCTATGGAAGTAGTGCCAAACATTATTGCAATGGCAAATATCCAAATGTCTACAAGCGCAGGGAGTATTTGGTTAAGTGCTACCCAACATGAAGAAGTGTTGGAAGGACTGGTGGAAGCTAGAAAACTACTTCTAGAAATCTTTGATCTTCCAGATGAAATCACTTATACTTAGTTCAAGTTGCTTGAGACAAAGGGTAAACTCCTTATTGTCCATGCCCAATTGAAGGTAGCCACCACTGAGAATCAACAATTTGCTATGAAGGTTGCAAAGTTGCAAGTCCATCTCTCTAATCCCATCATTCTTAGGCTAGACCTCACAAGGAATGAAGCATTTCAACTTGAGCATAAACTATGCAAGGTTGAGAATGCAAAGGAGGTAGTAGTCTTTGACACATCCTTATCACAGGCCATGACATTTAATGCTAATAAGAACTCACCAAAAGTTCACAAGGAAAAATTGATCTTAAGCAAAGATATCCATCGCATGTAAAACATTGAACAACAAAAAGACTATATGGTCAAGTTTGTTCATCAACAACAAGAGCAGCTAACCAAGGTTATACTTAACTTGATAAGGTTGATAGTAGAAAATAGAAATCTCTTAATGGAGGAAGTCCATGCACTTTGCCAGAAGACAACCATTTAGGTAGCTGCCTAGAAAAATAAAGCCCTAAAATTTGAATAAGTAAAGAACCATTGCATTGATTAGGTTGGTCTCCTTAAAGAAGTTAATGAGAAAGAAATTTCAGCTGGTGAAGGCAATGATGAATAAGGCTCTCTAGCAACTCCAACAAAAAGGTGACTTGTGGTAGCTCATCTTTGATGGACTGAACATGTACAACAAAATCATAATTTTCTTAAAGAAGTTGTAGATCTAGGAGATGATAAAATACATGGAGCTTGCCAACCTTCCCTATGCAAACTTGACTATGCTAATAGTGGGGAGACCAAAAACAAAGTTGGAGAAACAAATAGCTAGTTCCTACCTCTTGTATAAGGAAGAATGTAAGTATCATTAAGAAATAAAATAATAGTTGGAGATAACCAATGCCTAGCTTGAAGTTTTCAGAAGCAAATTCACCGATCAACAATCTGTTGCTAAGAACTTGATCATAAGGATGAATGACTATCATGAACTACAAAACTTGGTAAAGAAGTTAAATAGCGAATGTAAACAATTTGCAACATGATTTGTCAATACAAAGAAGTTATTTTCTTTGATATTGTGTCCATGGAACATCCCTGCTTCCACCCACATTGGTGAAGCCACATGGACAACCTACAATTGACGTGGCAAAGAGGAAAAGATGTATGCCTTACTAGATGCTTTTAACCTTCTACCAGTAGTAG
The DNA here is from genome assembly GCA_015680685.1 of Gnetum montanum. Lineage (NCBI taxonomy): Eukaryota > Viridiplantae > Streptophyta > Gnetopsida > Gnetales > Gnetaceae > Gnetum > Gnetum montanum. The sequence goes on from MNCI01028072.1 coordinate 209,713, forward strand.
CAGCAATAGATCAACCTCAATCACCACCATCACCGAAACCTAGTGAAGGATCATTAGTGTTACATGAGCCTCCACCTACAAGTATTGTTTGAAAATCTACCATGTCTTCAACAATTTTGCACGCACTTGCTAAAATATTTGTAAAGTGTCCAGTTTTATTATAATGGACACTCAATTTTTTAATCTTGTATAATCTGACACTCAATGTTCACAGAGTCAGTTAGTTAGTCTGTCTGTTTGTTTGGTAGTTAATAAATTCCATACTTCCTCAAATTTTGTAAGAAACTCAATTTTACTTATGTTCACTTGATGATGAATTTTTAGTCTATGGTGAAGGTATGATAAGTCATGATAAGATAGTTTGCATTAATGAGCACGTGTTAACACAACCCCATCGATGTATCCCTGTTGACGCATGATTAGATGCACCGACATTGATGCAGGAAAAGCCTATATAAATGTGATCATCACTCGCATTTATGACATCTTAGGTTAGTAGCATAGCAAAGCTCTCGTAGTTTTGTTTCTCTAACATTAGAGTATTTTTTCTAAGTGCCTACAATGTGAATTAAAGAGATTGTATGGTGCTTTGTTCAAATGTCATGTACCTTAATGCATTGGCATGAACGACAATAAAGTCGAGATTTCTGACATTCATTGCAGCACTTGGATTAATTTATACTTTCCTATTTGTACTTTACTTTCAATGCAATTTACATTCATGATTTTAATTAGTTCATATACTTAACCATAAAAATGTAAGTACAACTACTTCAAGCATAAAGTATTGCACTTGGTAATCCCAGTAGTGGACATTTAGTATGCCACATAATAGCCATTTGGTAATCTAGTAACATTGATACTAGTTTGAGATATAGACGATAAGTGGAAATAATTACTTCACCTTAGGATAGTTAGTTACTAGATTAGCTAAGTAGTTAAATAATTAATTATTAAATCTTCATTTACTCATCTAGTTATTAGGATAAAAAATATATACAAATAGAAATAAACATCATAAGCCTTAACTCATGTTAAATCATATATATTGATGACACAAGTGTGAGTTAGGAAGACAACGATTATACAATCCCTTGCTTCACAATTTAAGACTATGGGCAAACTTAGGAACTAAAGTCTACAAAATTTGACCGGATTGTATGTGAATGCTTGTGACTTGTATGGTTGAATGTAGGGGATATTCACTGCTCATCAAAGAAAAAGACTAATGATCATTTTAACTATGCATTACACATAGAATTCATTATGCCTATGGTAAAACACCTTATGTTCCATTTTTTGCAATCCTTGCTACTACCATTCCATCTCATTGTTACATATAATCATAATTTGATAGTTTTATATCATATAGTGTTATTTTCTTATTGGGGTAATACTAACATGTGTATTTTGGAAGATAGGTATGATTTACATCCAACTCCTTGAGTGTTCACGGACACTTGTGATTATACAAGGGTATTAAGGGAAGGAGCCTACTTTGGAGAGGATCCACTTACATAACTCTTATGTTTCATACTTGATGACCAATTCCACATCATCTTATACCTCTTGAATGCTTAAACAATCATCATATTTTCCTACATATTCATATTTATTCATAAGTTTAGTAATTTTGATTAACAACCTGCCAAAAGCTTTATTTTATATATTTTTAACAACAAATTCTTCTACTATAAGCATCATCTATGACCAAGAACCATTTGGATCATCTTTATACCTTCCAGACTATCCATTTTATTCATTTTTGCAATCAAATTTCATAAAAATTTAAAAAATTTGAATGATGATATTGTAGATATGATATATAAGCCCCTGCAATATCATATCAACGATGTCGCATTTACAATATTGGCCTTATAAAAATCTATATATCTACATTTCATTTCTTCATTTCACGCATAGGGAGTTCATGTTGCATTTTTGACTTCCAAACTTTATAGCTCCATATTTTCCTCATTGCACATCCAATTTACAACGTTCTTGAATCCTTTTGCTCATGGAGTGACTATCTCAGTTGTTGGGGAGAGCATTATGTGCATTTTTTTGTGAATTATGCTAAATATTTCTAATATATGGAAGAACAAAGTAAAGGTAAGAACAATAAAAGATAATTACATACTAATATAACATAAGATAATAAACTTAATGTTTCTTTCCAAATGACTATTTGAATCTGTTTTAAATAATAAATTGAAGATTATGATATGTCATGCAAGATAAATTTTTTTCTAATTGTTAGAAATTATTTAATTAAGGTTTTTCTCTGAGTAACAAATTTTTTCTAACTCTACAATCCAAATTAAAAATAAAGTTGATAATGAATAATGATTTTGATCAAAACCCAAAATTTGAAGAAGGGTTATGAACTATTAGAAATTTTTCTAAAATATTTGGATAATCTTAAAACTCTTTATGATTGTAGATGCTACTAAAGAGACCCAAAGATGAAGGACCATCACAATCGAGGGGGAAAAGACCTACAGGAAGAGGTAGAGGATGAGGTGTAGAACAAACTCCTCCTACATAGCAAGAGGCATAATTTTATAGCATCCATTAATCCACACCTGCAACAAGACAATCTACGTAGGTAGAAGCTGATGCACCACTAGCTCCAGAATAAAGATAATGCCTACCACTCTTCAATAAGTGTCTTTAGACTATTCAAGAGAAGCCCATCACGTCCACTATCATAGTGGGACTCAATTTTGAATCCTTCAAAGAGTTTGCACTTGCAAAGATCCATGAGCAACTACGTCATTTCAAGCAATGATGAATGCTAATTGGAAAATTCTATTAATTTTGGCAAAATAAATAATATGATGCCATAGTAAAAGTTGAAGGAGTCATAGTGTCATACTTCATAGAAGCAATTGCATATGTCCTAAATATACTAAATGTCAAAGCAAACATAGCTCAGATCTCCATAAGGTTTGACACCAACGCAAGAAATCTATGGTAAGGAAGGGCATATGGAACCATTGAAAAGGAGTATAGTGGATTATCTACTGTTAAAAAGATTTACTTTAAGATTGAAACATACTACATATTCCCAACAAAGAGGCTTAGTCAAATTTCCACCTATATTACTAGAGGAAGTCTATTTTGATTTGGAAATTCCAAGCTAACATTGTTCATCTACTATTTCTAGAGATACAAAGAAGATTTGAGAAGAAGAAGACGAGAAAACCTAGTATACCATTCCATTGTCTTATCAGAAAGTTGTGCAAATAAGCTAGAAGTTTGGGCTACATCAATGATGTTCTTTGGAAGGCTCAAAATGCGTCATATGCTAAGATTTCCAAGCCAATGCCACATAAGAAAGATCAAGTTAATAAGCATTGAAGTTGCAGTAGGATCCACACTAGCAACAAACATTCTAGCTGTAGGAATAGAATAAATAGGACTTAGTGGATCAACTCCAACTATAGAAATAGCAAGACAAAGTGCTCTACCAACATAATAAGATTATAGATCCTTAATGAGCCATCTACAACAAATAGTAGAAACAATAAGTTAGGACAACAGAGAAGTCTCAGGTATATACAAAGTCACTAACAGACTTGTCATATCCATAGGACCTGCAAGTGGTAAACTCTCTTTGCAAGCAAGAGAGGATGATGATTGGACACAACAAATTTCAAGGAATATTGCATCCTTCCAAGTGATGTTGGAGACTGGAGAAGGAGCCACTGTAGTGGTCATGCAATACTAGGAGGTAACAAAAATCATACCCAATCATATCAAAGAATCCTTTAATGTTCCCATTATGCCACTAACAAATATTAAGAGATAAAGATGTAGAAACCTTGGCTAAAACATCAATGATCCTTGCAGAACATGAAGATATACTAGAGACTACTACAAATAGGACAACTTATATAGAATCTTTTTAATATTCCCAGCGATATCATTGTAGTCCAATCAGAACTAGTATTAATGAAAGGTAAACTCCTCATGGCAGAAATAAGAATGTAATACATAGAAAGTGAAGCGTAGAGATTATAAGAAAAGTTAGCTATATTAAGAATAGAAAGATAAGATCATTCACAACACATTATGCCATATCAGATAGCATTATTCAAAAATGAATAGATTGGTCAACTGATGATCAAACAAAAACAAATGTAGATAGAAAAGGAGAAAGCAATGTGGAATGCCTTAGTAGCAGAAGCTTAGATGTATGAATATGCTAAGGTCATTGCTACAATAGATGAGAAGAATAGAAGAATTATTTCAAAGAACTTAAGGTTGACAGATATCCAAAAGAAAAAGAATATGCTGAAATAGAGCATTCATCAACTATGAGAGTAGTTTCCCAAAGTCAACCTTGACATCAAATAATTGACCAATAGAACTCTATCAATGGAAGAAGTATGTGCAATCAGACAAAAATGAGTTATTGAAATAAGCGTATGACAAAATGAGGCTAAGAAGCATGAAAAGTTGAAAAAGTACTCCATGGATCAAGTGGGCATGTATAAGCATATCAATAAAAAAGAAATCCAGATGGCTAAAGCTAGAATCAGTTCCATCATAGAAGAGATACTTGATCGACAAACCATCCTAGATAGTCTTTCCCACGTTCATCAAGTTAAAATAAAGAACAAAGACTTGTAGATTGAGGACCTAATAAAATACATTGGGTTAGTAAATCTTTGATATGCTAACTTAGCCATGTTAATAGCAGGCATGCCAATAATAGAACTAGAGCAATAAGCAGCTACAGTATCCTCTATGTACAAAAAAAGGATTTGCAAATAGGAAAGATGCACAACATCAGCTTCACATAGCAAACTCTGAACTACAAGTAGTTAAGTTTAGCTACCAAGATTAAAAAGATGTAGCAACAAACTTAGCTAGAAGAATGACAGATTATTAAGAGCTGTAGAAGATGACCAAAGCTTCTGAGGTAGAAAAAACATAGTTTGCAACATGGTACATTAAAGCCAATAAGATATTTTTAGAACTGAGTTTGTAGCATGATACATCAAAGCCAATAAGATATTTTCACAACTACCATGTCCTTGAGAAGTACCAACTCCTGCCAACATTGTTGAATTCACATGAACTGTACATGATCCCATATTAGAGGAAGAAAAGCTCAAAGCACTACTAAACAAATACCAATTTCAAAAGTGAGATGACAAAAGAAAAAGGTCAATGGAGGAACCACCAGCACCTAGAACTTGAAGAAAGCTACATTAAGCTTAGTTTAGTTTTATCTTTGTCATATGTGTTAATCATGTGTTGCATGATAATTTTGTAACACCACTCGAACCACAATGCCACATTCATTCATAGTAGAATGAGTCATGTATATATGAATCATAACATCAAAGTCCATGTAACCCCACAAGTTTGTAAGGAACTCTATCCTTCTCTTGTTTGAACTCGAGGATAAGTTTTTAGTCATTGATGAAGGTATTATGAAATATTTAATCTTAAAGACTACGATATTGTAGTTGTAATATCGATGCTCCACATGCATCATTGTAGATATGATGTAGTGGGTCATAGTCATGCCTATAAATACTAGCCCACAATTGCGTCAAAAATAAGTTTTTCCCAACGCTTAGTGAAATTCTACTAGTTTATTTTCTTAAAGTTAGAGTTAGTGTGAATGTCTAGAGTGTGGTAAATTACAACTATACGAAATCTTTATTCAAGTAGATTATTCCTAAACATAATTTATGAATGAAAATAAAGATCGAGATTGTTCTTCATCATTGTGGCATATCACTTAGAATATATTTACTTTTTCATAATGTTTACTTTTACTAAGTCATTTACATTCCTTAAATCATTTACTATTTCAATGTTTATTAATAAGGCAGAATAAGTACAACTAGTTTTGAGCATAAACTGTAATTGTTTGGTAACCTAGTAGTGACTTTGCTTGATTCGCTCAATAGTAATACAACCTTATAAGTTAGAAAGAACATAGTTTGTAGCATGGTACGTCAAAGCCAACAACATGTTTCCACAACTACCATATCCCTCAAAAGTACTCACTCCTACCAAAATTGCTAAATTCACATAGATGGTACATAATCCCAAATCAGAAGAAGAAAATCTTAGAGCACTATTGAACATATACTAATTACAAAAGCTAGACGATAAAGGAAAAAGGCTAATGAAAGAACCACCGCTACCTAGAATTTGAAGAAAGCTACATCGAGCTTAGTTTTGTTCCATCTTTGTCATATGTATCAATCATGTGTTGTATGATAATTTTATAACACCGCTCAAACCACAATGCGACATTCATAGTAAAGTTAGTCATGTAGATATGTTGCATAATGTCAAAGTTTATGTAACCCCATAAATTTGTAAGAAACTCTATCCACCTTTTATCTAAACCCAAGGACAATTTTTCAATCAGTCATGGGGATATGATGAAACATTCGATCTTGAGAACTACAATATTATATCTACAATATCGTAGTTACAATATTGTAGCTCTGCATACGTCATCGTAGATACAACGTAGTGGACCATGATCATGCCTATAAATACCATCCCACCATCACATGAAAAATAAGTTTTGCTCAATACTTACCAAAATTCTTACAATTTGTTTTCTAAAAGTTAGAGTTAGTGTGAATACCCATAGTGTGGTGAATTACATTTGTATAGAATTTTTATTCAAGTAGATTGTTCATGGACATAATTCATGAATGAAAATAAAGATTGAGATTGTTCTTCTTCATTACAGCATATCACTTAGAATAGATTTACATTTACTAAATCATTTACATTCCTGAAATCATTTACTATTTCAATGTCTATTAATAAGACAAAATAAGTATGATTGGTATTGACCATAAAGTGTAATTGTTTGAGAACCCAGTGGTGACTTTGCTTGATTTTCTTAATAGTAAAGTTACTTGGTAATCCCAATAATAGTCACATCAACCCAAGATGTATATGGAAAATCAAGAACAAATACCTATCACCATAGGATAGAATAACTTTGCATTTTCATTATACTTAAAATTAGAACTTACAATCATTTTCATCATGTTCATACTTAGCATACTTAAATCCAAGCAACATTAGTTTATCATACAACTCACTAAGAGTTAAACCATACATTTTGCACCTTGCTAACTCTTAGTGAAGACAACGATCATGCACTTTCTAACTCACTAGTATACTTGTATTGTCCAACCATGGATTACAACTTGCTTGTACATGAATACTTGTAACTTGTATGGTTGAGTGTTGAAATATCCAACTGCTCACCAAGTGGGTTCATACACCAAAAGGCACATAAAATGATTTACCAAAGTTAAAGTGAAAAGACATCCACAAATGAAAGTAGACAATCGAAGATAGTTATTATAATGTAGTTATGCATTGATGAAGTAGCTTGACATGACCTAGTTCATGTAAGACTAAACAAAAAAACATCTTAGCCTCATCGTAAGTGTGTCAAAATCCATGATGATGGAAGACTCTAAGATAATGTAAAAGATTATAGCATTACTAGAGGAAGGAGTAACACCACTAAAACACAAGTATTCATAAATAGCTTAGAGCTACAAAAATCTCAAACATGAAAATAAGGAATTACGAAGATGAAGAAAAGCTTGAACTAGTACTAGTACTCTACTTATGGTAGTAAATAAGTAGTGATAATCTAGTATTTGGGGGGGAAGAAGGGAGGAAGGAAAAATTTGAGTGAAAGGAGGAGTGTTAGAACCTGAAAAGTTTTATACCAATATTTACCCCTATGACATATAGTTAAATTAGAACTTTATACTCAATATTGCCTACTAGAATCTAACCAATAACTTGGAGCTTCCAAATCAAGAGTCTTACCACTAGGCTACTACCTTATTATTAGCCATAGAAAATCATAAGAAATTATAAGACTTACTATACTTAACATTTTTGCCCTTAATCCAGAAGCCATGGATCACATGGAATGGTTGGAGAAAAACAATGGCAAAGAGATCATAGCACTTTGAACTCTAGTGTTTAGTTCCTGAAATGCTCAACAACCTAGGAGGATCTATGTAATGCAAATCAAATGATTTTGGTGCTAATTGCAGAGAAACCAAATTCTATTTCATTCAACTTTTTTATGCATCGCAACTACTCAAGCCTCATAACTGGCATTAGTATTTAGAACATAAGGCCCTTCGAATGCAGGTTTCAAAGATGGTAGATTTTGACATTCTTTTTCTTGGTTGTGATACTTAAAATTATAGAAACTATTACAAAATATGACTAGTTTAGAAGTAGAGTTTACAATAACTCCTATGGTACTTAAAATATAGATATTGGTATATTAGAGTTATTAATGTAGATGTAAAACTAAATTCTAATAATGCATACAACCTTATAATTGATACTTTGAAAAATCAAGAGATGACAATTAATTATTAGTATGGATAGTACTCACAATTCTAATAATATTTACATCATTTACAACATTCATTCTTGAACTTAAAATAGTAAAAGGATTCAAAATAGCAATAGAAAGCTATGATGAAATACCAATGTTTGTTAAAAAATTAAATTTATCAACAAATGGTAGCACATATTCTACATCACTATTACTTTATCACTTAATATTAACCTTACATCAATAATCTTTAGCATCAACTATAGCCTACTTGTCAACATTAGTTTTGATCATTGAGTTAACATTATTTTTGTTAAATAAAGATAAACTTGTCTAATGACCTATTTATCCTAACTAATCAATAGTTTCTGTAGTACAAGTAAAAACATTCACAAATTGTCTTCTTTAATTTCTTTATAGCTATTTAATCATTATTCTAATTGATATTAACTTGATTTTTCATATCAACTTCATATTGTTTTATCTATCCTCAACTTCAACATGTTCTTTCTTTTCCTCATTATCTTTTTTCTTGAGCAAAAAATGATAAGTATTAAGCAAATGTCATTCATGATAACAAAAGTTGCCAAAATTAAGAAGATTATAATATGTAATTGGCTAAATTTAGGTCTTCCAACATGTTTGTAATACCAATTCTTTTTATAGTTAAGAAAATTGATTTTAACAAAGAAAACGTCTATGAAAAGCAAATGTTATGAAAATAAATTTCATATGCTTAATGAAACCAATATCACAACTTTAAAAATTTTAAACTTAATGCTTTAATTATTTTTTCCCCTAATTTTCATTTGCTTTCTTAGAAGCCAATATTATTGCAACTATGACTCATGGTTGCCTCATGGTTGAACATTTAGAATAAGGCAAATTCACCACGCCTTGTGATGAACTTTTGGTCTACCACCACAACTCGTAGTAGTCAACAATTTAGAATTTTTGTTGGTAATCATCACCATGACTTGTCATGTACTCATGATCTATCACCACAACTCATAGAATTCTCAAAAATTAATTCTCTCTATTTCCATTAGCACCATGACTTGTGTTGTAACACCATGACCCGTGGTATTACAAACCATAACTCATGGTTAAGTCATGTTCCACTTGTGGTCACTCAAAATCTAAAATTGTTTAGAATCAAGGCTAAATTTCAAATCTTCATCTTCATCCCACTTATCCTATCCAACTTTTCAAAAAACTGCTCCTGTAACTATTGGCCAAGATTTACAACACAATCATTAATGATTAATTAATTATTTCTAATGGCTCTTATGTCTATTTCCCAATCTTTCCTTGTTGAGTGATGTTATTTTCAACATGGTGATTAGTTGGTCTCAAGGTGGTGGGATGTGGATGATGCAATGCAATGCCACTAAAAGTAGTATGAACTTGGTTCAAAATCTTAATGGGTAGGTATGATTGATCATTTTAAGTATGCTCTATACATAGGATCCATTGTAGCCATGGCAAGGCATCTCATGTCTTGCTTCTACAATTTTTTCTAATTTCAGTTCACCTCACTAATATGTTTCAATTATGAATTTAATGTTTTGTGTCGCATAGCACATGATTCCAACATTGACAATTACATGATTCCAACATTGACGATTGCATGTTTTGTGTCACAAAACCTATAGCCAAGCAACAACTAGAGATGAAAAGGGAGCATGGGATACTTCAATTGTTGATGTCAAGGCATATGTCTTACAAAAGAACATCGTCATGTTGAAAGAAGAAAAGGAGCTAGCAGCAAAAAATCAAAGGTTGACTTCAGTAGCAAGAGAAAAAGAAGTTTAAAAATTAGCCAAGTCACCTTCCAGAATAATTTGTTAAGATAGATGCTGATATCAAAGAGGTTAGCAAGGGAAAACAAAAATCTATCCATGGCAAAGGTATAGATATTGTAGCAAAGGTCTATGATAAGATTGGGACCTAGCAAAACGAGGTCACCAAGTAGGATATGTTTAAACAACATTATAAGGAATACGTAAGCCTCTAGAAGAAGATCAACAAGAGAGAAATCAAGGCAACTAAGGCTCACATCAACACTATGCAACAATCTGCAGATTCTGCCTGAAAAAAAATCCTTAATGGAATCACAATGATACATTAGGCAAAAATTAAAACCAAGGACTTGGAGATAGAGGAGCAAACCCACCATATGAAGCTTACTAACCTCTGATATGCTAATCTTATCATGCTAATCAACACTATGCAAGCATCAAACTAGAGAAACAAGTTGCAGTAACATTCACATTATTTGATCATGAAAATAAGCTCCACAGTGAGAGGAAAAGAAAGTTGCATAAAGCACAGGCAATGTTAGAGATACTCCAAACCTGATACATCAAACAACATGATGCCACAGAGGAACTAGCTAAACAAGTGACGGATTATCAAGAGTTAAAGAGAGTCAGGATATTCAATATGGAACAAAGATTCTTTGTTGTTTGGTTTGTTCAAGCAAACAAAATGTTCCCAAATCTGCCATGTCTATGGCAAATCCCAACAATTGCAAACCTACCTATTTGGCTTAGATCATCAACAACTCCACGGGCAGATGTAGAGAAGTATTAAGCCATCCTCAATCATTCCTGAATGGAGGAACAAGCTGCCAATCCACCGCACGAGCCACTACTATAGGAGGGACCACCATCGCCTAGAACAACATAAACTCAAATCTTCTTAAGTTTTTAAAAATATCCTTTCATCTTAGTTGTCTTCTCCATTTCACTCAATCTTATGAATAGTACTTCACTTTGTATATTTCCCTAAACATCCATACTGTAATACTCAAACTCTTTAGATCGTAAGTCTCATATCTTATTAATGCTAGCTCCACAATCTCCACGATTTGGCAATTGACCGCATTTACTTCACTTTCACAAACTATTGTATATATTACTTTTTATCAACTAAATTATCCAAAGCGCATTAACATGAAGAGTTTAGTATTCTTACATAATTGCAACCATTCATTACTAGTTGCTTTTCTTTGTGACTTAATCTCCATAACTATTCCCAAAACTCACTCATAAATACGAGTAAAAATACCTGTCTGAAATTAATCTTTAACATGGATCATGATTTGCACATCCCTTTGCAGATTAATCACCCGTGAAACTACAGAATGGCTGCTTCATTGTTCAAAAAGATGATGTTTCCTAATTAAAGTTAGCTACAATTTTCAAAATGGTGACATTTCCAACCATATTAAAGTCGTCATTTCATGCCAGTGATGAGAAGGGCATACAAAGCCCTCATTTGCATCTGAGAGGGAAAATGGGCATATAATGAGTTGTGGATGACCCAATGATAAACTTTTTCACATTATAACGTTCCAAATATTATAAATGCTTGATGCATCCATGCCTGGTAAAAATATGAATTAAAAAATAAACGTTCACATCGTAATCAAATGGTTAGGATCTCACGCTTCCGTCTAAAACCTTGATCGTGTTAAACACCTGTTTCTTAGATCGTATCAGTTTAGTTCTCTTGTTGAAGCTAGTTAACAAAAGGACTGCAGTGTACAATCGCAACTAAAATTGAGGATCGAAGTTACCGATTAATTTAAACTAAACCATCTCCACCAAAAGTCTTACATCATTCTCATTTTCATAATTGATGGGTCATATAGGATTGGCAAATGCAATTAAAACCATCCATGAAAGGATGTGTACAAATTTCATCTTCCAGAAATACTACTTCAGATCTGTTTTTGCTTTTATACGCTGTTTTTCCTCCTCTACTTCAGCCAGCAATAATTCCAGCTCGGCCTCCTGCATTTCCTCCACCCTTTTCTGCAGTAGCAATAATTCCAAATTTATGTGAATATAAAACAAGCTTGTCATAATAACAAACATGTGAATATCCCTAGTTCAGACACAGCAAAGAACCTGCTGCCACCAAACAGTAGAAGGGGTAAAGCCTACATTATCTTGTTGGCATTAGCATCCATAATATTAATTACCTCAGTAGTACAGTAATTTGTGCACCGTGTTAGGCTCCACATCAATAACAATTGACAAGTTAGTGTGTGATACACATCCCCGTGTATTGTCAAGAAATAGCAAAGAAATTAAAGCCTTGAGAACACACTTAACAGAAACTTCTATTTTTCCAAACCCAACACATTTTGTTCACATTCCTAGAAATTCAACAATTATGATATTTATTATTTAAAGAATCTCATAGAAAACTACATAAATTAGGTCTATCTCATTTAAATGAGATAAAAAATATAACTCATATCCTTTTGCTTTTATCTGTTCCTATTTCTAGTACACTTCTTTGTCATGAACATTCAGTCTGCTGGGCTTTCATTTTTTTTATTCCCTCTGCTTAACGTGTTTTGCTTTTTACCGTTAAAACGTTTACATCTTTAAAACTGATATTTTATTCCATTAAGGATCTATAAATATTAATACAAAATTCTTGCATAACTCAATATAACCCATTGTGCTTGATTTTATAACCTATAAAATGTAATTTACGATGATTATAGAACCAGGTTTTCCTTCTCATTAAAAGAAAAGGAAGATACAATTTACAAGTTTTACCAATAAGCTACACCTCATAGATATATTAAACCTAACAATATTTCTTAATATGAGATTAAACAAATACAGTGCACTCCTGGTGATAAATGAGATACAATCAACAAAAAAAATTGGTAGATTGCAAATATTCCAATCACAGGATAAATTTACATACCAAATTAAGGACCGGTAAAGAGGAAGGAATAGGGTCATAGTAAAGAGGAAGGTAAACTAAAACTAAAACTTAAGTATAATTACGTATGTATGAACTCAAAGGAACTGTCAGACAAATTAATTTGTAAAAAATACATCATCATCATCATCCTAGCCTTGTCCCAACAAAATGCCATCAGCTACATGAGTTCCTTTTCACCATTTGCCTCTATGAAGAGCTAGAGATCTGAAAAAGAACTCATCCATGATATTTGGCAAGGTTTTACATTCAACTACCAACCCAGAATCAATAATAATAGCTTTAATAACTCCTAAAAAGTTTGACTTAAGATTTACCATTTTCTTTTGAAGAAACATGTTTTACAACATTCTGATAATATGTTGCTAATCTTCTACCACTTGTAGTAAAGACAATCGGCATATTTTGTCTTCATGTTGCACATTATTTTATCATCCAATTTCAATTCAAAGATTATGTGATTCCATTCCTACTATACTAATTAGTGTTCACACAGATATAGGAATAGCTTTATGCAAATATTCTACTTCATAATCGATGCCATCTCTAACGTTTTACCAAAACAATTGAAGCTTCATATGATTTTGTTCTTCATTGTGCTGTTTTCAGAACCTTCATCTTAACAATTTTCTAACTAAATCTATCCTAAATGCATTAGTATATCTATAAATACCTTATTTTCATAGCCACAATTTTCATTCATGACACCATCCTTGTTGAGATTTTTAAATGATCTCTTCTAAGATCTTGTTACTATATTTATTATTCAAATAAGACATTGTTGAGATTGACAATATGAGATGCATCACTCACCTTTTTGCATGGAATGAAGGGTGGCATCTTGGAGAGCATGTCCACCACAAGCAAGCGAGCATCGTGCCCACTTTTGGTCTTTAAAATCCCACTCAAAAGGTCCATTGACACACTTTCCCAAGGAACCTTGGGAATAAAGGTTCATCAACTCCTTTACCTCCCTTAAATTTTTGACATGTCCAACACTCCTTCACAAATTTGAAAACTTCAGAGTCCATTCTAGACCAAAAATAGTGCCTACCCACAAGCTCCAATATCGTACCTCTACCCATGTGACTTTCCATGCCACCACAATGTTTTTCAACCAGAACCTTTTCCCTGAAATCATAATTGCAATTGCGCCACCCACTTTATGTGTTTGGCACTCAACTTTTTTTGGGAATTAAGAAATTAAAATGCTTTGTGGTCCATCATCAAAGTGAACTCCTTAGGCAACAAATAATGCCTCCAATGCTTGATTGTTTAAAGAATAGCATACAATTTTTTTTTCTCATATATGCTATATTTCTGCCTTGACTCATTTAACTTTACTGAAAAGAAAGCAACATGTACCCCTCCAATGACAAGTCCACTTGCATCCACCTCCACTAGAAAAAGCTTCTGAAAATCTGGTATTGCAAGCACCGGTTCACTAGTGATATTTGCCGTCAACAAGTCAAAGCTCCTTTGGGTCTCATCACCCCACCTGAAATCTTGATTCTTCCTAAGCAAAGCAAACATAGGCCATGAAATACCACTGAAATTTTTTATGAACCTCCTATCAAAACCTGCTAAACCAAGAAATGATCTTACCTCCCCAACATTTTTAGGAGTTGGTCAATCTCTAATAGCCTTCACCTTGGTAGCTTCCATCCTAATTTGATTTTTAAAAATCACTTCCCAAATATATTATCTCTCTCCAAGAAGTGACTCTTCTTCACATTGATCACCAAATGTGCCTCCTCTAACTTAAGACACTCTCCTCAAGTGATCCATGTATTCCTCCTCATTAGAGCTATACACCAACATATCATTAAAAAAACAATACAATACTTACCAATCAAACCTTTGAGGACATCACGCATTAACCTCATGAATGTGGTAGGAGCATTTGTGATCCCAAATGGCATTACCAACCACTCAAACAATCCATTTGGTGTCTTGAAAGCTATCTTCCACTCATCACCACATCTGATCCAAGTTTGATGGTAACCACTCTTCAAATCAATTTTTCTTGAAAACCTTTACATTGGTAAGGACATCAAGGATATTATCCATCCTTGGAATAAAAAACTTGTATCTCACTGTTATCCTGTTGATAGCCCTTGAATCAATGCACATCTTCTATTCTTCACTGTTCTTCTTTGGCACAAGCACTGCTAGAACTACACAAGAAGAAACTGACTCCCACAAAAAGCCATTCGCAAGTAACTCCTCTCCCTACCTTTGGAAATCAGCCCGCTGATTCAGTGTTATCCGATATGCCCTCTTATTTGGAATGGTAGCACTAGGGATGAAGTCAATTTGGTCCTGAATATTCCTCATTGGTGGAGATCCATCTAATTTCCCTTTAAACACCTTGGAAAACTACTTTGTCAAGCCTAGCATACCTGTTGGAAGATCTACCTGCACAATATCATGGTTAGAAGCAATAGTTGATATAATCACAAAACCAAAACTAGCCTCATCATGTTCCTTAATGTATTTCCTCTCCACAAGAAGAATTAAGGAAGCATTAATTGAGCTCTGCTGCCTCACTCGTTCATTTGTCATAGGAATCAATTCATAGATTTCATCAAATCTTGCTACTCCACACATTCCTTGCTCCATCAAATTGAGCACCATTATCAAAATTCGAAGGCCTCCCAAGAATTACATTAGCACAATCAATTGGCAACACATCCCATTTTACAACATCATGATAACTCTCAACTTTGAACTTCAAGGCACTTTGCTCTCTCACCTCTGGATAAAAGTCTTTAGACAACCAATGCACCTTGTAGGGCCTAGGAGAGGATTTGTGAATTAACCCAATTTAGTAACTACCCTAGAGAAAATAACAACCATCAATCAAAATATGAATCCATTCCCCACTAAGCAAAACATCAATTTTCTTGTTAGATGGTCTCCTCTATTCACATTTCCCATAAATGCACATGAATTCAATTCAGCAACTTCCTCAATTTTGGAAGCATTAGGATTACCTTTCTGAAGAGCTTGGCTTGATGACTCCACCACCTCCATGGTTTCGCTGCCTTGTGAAGTGGACATTCCCATTGTTTGTGTCACCACATTTGAAGCATTGAATCTTGGATGAGTTGCTGCTTTAAACCTTGCCTCCTTTGCCTTGGTCTTTCTTGGTCTTTCCCTTCTCATCATCCTTCTCTTGCTTCTTACCATGACTACCATCTTTGTCTTCAAATATTGACTTGGATCCCTTTTCTGATTTGGATCCTTTGTCCTTCCCCTTGAGTGCCAAATCATAAGCCTCATCAAGGGTTTGAGACTCATAGAATGACAACTCTTATTGATATGCCATCTTGATACCTCTAAGAAAGATTGAAGCATGTTTGTATTCCTCCTAGTTTACCTTTGCTTGATGGAATAGTTCACAAATTTCAATGTAAAACACCTTGACATATTTGTCCCCTTGCCTAAGGAATTTAAGCTTCATAATTGTTTTTTATCTCTACCCAAATTGTTCAAATTTCCATCTCTTCATCAAATATCAATCCTTGATAGGTTGACCATTTTGCCTCTCATAACATTGGGACTATTTTCCCCACCAAGTTGAAGCCATACCTTCAAGTCTAGATTCAACAATTAGTACCCTTAGATGATTCGGTACCTCCTTTAGCTCAAAATGCTTGTCAAGTGCCTTCAGCCAACTTGCAAAAGTATTGGTACCATGTATACCATTAAAGGTTTTCAATTCCGCATAAGGAAGTCTTGCAACATTTCTAAATGCTTCGGCAAATCTTGCTTCATCTTCATCCAACAACTTTCCAAGAGAAGAAAATGTCTATGATGGAGTTCTTGGAGTTTTGACATGCGGATTTGGATTCCCTCACCCTAGAATCCTAGGTTGGTGGGTTCTCACACTCCCATAGCTGTAATGCTCTTCCTCATCATATGCTCTCCCTTCACCAAGTTGAGAAACTTCATCATCACTATTTGAAAAAGATTGCTCATCATCACAACGAGTTTGAATATGGCTAGGACCTACATCCTATCCACCTTAGCACTGATTTCTTCCAATCATTCAACTATCAACTGAGACGCAAATTTCATGCTCTCCATATCTCTATTTAGGGCTTGAACATTTTTCTTCTTAAGAGCTATATGAAACAAACACAAAAATCCATAACCAAATTCCAAACAACAATAATCCTAGCTCTGATACCAATCCTAGAGCTAGGTTACTCTGATATTCTTTAACTCTTCAAAACACACCGAATGTAGATATTATGCCATACAATTCAATTGCTAGAAAACCAGCTATCTTTTATTAAAACTGAAAGAAGATTACAATACAATGAAACCACAATTCCACATAACCACAATACTCACACACTCAACAATATTGCAGAGCATGAGACTCTACAACCACACATGTGATCAACCTCAATGCAAGGCTCAATCAATCTAGATCTCTTCTTCACACACACAAGATTGAGATCCAACACACACAAAGAGTCGCAATGGCCAATGTCACACACACAATTGCCCACAAAGATGGACACAACTCTTATGCAATCTCTCTCAACTCTCTACACTCTTCCTTGCAAAACATACAAACAAGATCAATATTTATCAAATTACAAAACCAAGACCTTAGGGAAACCCTCCCCATGACCAACTTGGAGATTCTTGGTTGTTTCCACTCTTGAACTTAGCATTTCTGACTATTTCCACATTGCAACTGCCATCTTGGAGCTTTTTCCTAGATGAACATGATATCTACAAGCTTGACATGAAATCTCTTTATCAAACACAATGTAGGCAAGATCTCTTTGGTCAGGCAAGACATCTTCCTCACTTGCAAGATGTCTCCCTCCAAGACAAGACCACTTTGCAACAAACAAAACATCTCCTATCAACAATGCAATTCTTAAACAAGGCATCTCCTCAGTGATCAAGACATCTCCTATGACATCTCAACTTAGCAAGACTTCTACAAAAATCCAAGATCTCTCCCAAGCTACCTGAAACCTTCATTCTTCTACCTATAGAAATGATAGGGGTTCGAAAGAGGTGTCCCTACACCACTTAAGAAATGTATAAAGTTTAGAACCCACCACCACTCAAAAAATTGCAACATTAGACTGGAGCTTGCGGACCAATCCATCACTATTTCCTTGTGATTGATGGAAAATAGTGTGACTACCATCATCTTGCTAATTTCCTTATGATCCAAGTGAACAACTACAAGGGGGAATTCCCTATCATTATAGAAAGAGCTTGGGTAAGCATTATTGATGCCAAGATAGGGATCAAAGAAAAATAACATGGCAAATCAAGAAGAAAAGAGTTCCATGCATTGCGTACACTAGTACAAGATGCCATTGCATGCAAAGAATTTGGACAATTAAACAAAGAGGTATCATAGCATGTAGATTGTGTGAAGAAGAAGTATGTATCCAAAGGTGCTTGTATGCAGCAGTAACAAATGAAGAAGGCACCAAGTGGCTGATGGCAGATGAAAGTTGGAATTCTATGATGTGCATCAAACCAATAGAAGCACTCACCAACTCATATGTTGAGAAGTTGGATTAGATGGAGGGCGTGAAGTAGAAATTCTCCCATGTAACCCAAGTGAAACATGAGGAAGATACTAGAGGAAGTAAAAAATTCCAGCAAAGCTTGTGCCTAAACCAATAGAGCCAAAAACATTACCAGAATCACTAGAATATGACTTCCTTCAAAATGGCAAACCAGTAATAATCAATCCAAAGCTAACAAAGGAATAAAAGAGAAAGCTCTTGGAAGATGTAAGCAAATGGCCCGCAGCATTTGCATGGTCCTATGATGAGGTTAACAGAATTGATATATGCATATGCCAACACCACATATACATGGACCCTACAATGAAGCCTAGGTGTCAACCACAATGTAGGTTGAACCTAGAGCTAAAGCATGTAGTCAAGAAAGAGATTGAAAAACTCCTAAAGGTTGGATTCATCTATCCTATTATGGATAGTAAGTAGGTAAGCTTACTAGGAATTGCACCAAAGAAAGGAGGCTAGTGGTGAATCTGCATTGATTTTTGATTACTAAACATGGCAACATTCAAGGATCATTTCCCATTGCCATTTGTTAATTGGGTGCTTGACACAATTGTAGGCTACAAGTATTATATATTTTTGAATAGTTATAGTGGATATAACCAAATCCAAATTCCACCAAACAATCAAGCCAAAACAACATTCACAAGTCCCTAGGGACTTTTGCATACAAGACAATGTCATTTGGCTTGTGTACTACACCTACTACTTTTCAATGCATGGTTTTAAGCATCTTCCAAAAGCATATCAAGAATGATGTTGAACTCTTTATGGATGACTTCCCCACCCGTGGCTCGAACTTTGAACAAACCCCAAACCAATTCAAACAAGTGTTAAAGAGGTGTGTGGAGATGAACTTGAAGCTGAATTAGCACAATAGCCACTTCATGGTCTAGGAAAGCCTTGTCTTGGGGCACAGGATTTTAAAAAAAGGTATTTAAATATATCCTGAAAAAATTAAGGTGATCCAAGGAATCACGTAAACATGAAGTCATTCCTTGGGCATATAGGGTACTATCAATGCTTAATTAAAAATTTTTCCAAAATTGCCAAGCCATTAGTAAAACTCACAAAGAAGGATGCACCCTTTGTTTGGAAAGATGATTGCAAGAAGACATTTAAGCTTCTTAAACAGAAACTTGTAGAGAATCCAATTTTACAAGCACCCAATTGGCCCAAGTCATTTCATATTATCACAAATCCATCCAATTATGCCTAGGAAGTTGTGCTCACACAGATGAACAATCACATACAACCATACTACATCCACTATGCAAGTAGAAGCATCACTATAACAAAGAAAGAATTGATGGTGGTGGTGTATCCTCTTGAAAAGTTTAGACACTATGCGCTTGGATATCCTATCTTTATGTACACTAATCATAGTGCAATCCAATTCTTGATGAACAAGCCAACAGTGAGCCCTCAAATCATTCAGTGGTTGGTGATCTTGCAAGAGTTCAACATTACAATAATAAATAACAAGGGGTCTAAGAATATTATTACAAATTAGTTATCAAGACTCAAATGGGACAACAAGGCTAATGAAGAGCCTTTATCAAATCAATTTCCATATGAACCACTATTTTCCAAGGCTACCTCAATTTCCTCATCAGCAACCACCCCTTGGTTGGCTAATTACCTCATGTATTTAATGAAGTAAAAGGTTCCTATTGATTAGGACAACATATGATCCAACAATTCCTGCACCAAGCCAAACACTTCATGAAGATAAAGAGACACCTCTATAAAATTTGTGCTGACAACATGGTGTGCTAATGTGTACCAAAGGAAAACCAAGAATTCTCCAAGATACACATGAAGGACCATGTGGTGATCACTATGTAGGCAAGAGAATGGCCATCAAGATTTTCATGGCTAGTTAGTTCTAGCCAACTCTCTTCCACAATGTGCATCACTTTGCAAAATCTACAAACGTTGCCAACATGATGGTCGAATATCAACAAGGCTCAAAGGACCACAACAATGGATACAACCACTAAAGCCCTTTGACCTCTAGGAAATTGACCTTGTGGGTCTTATCACTCCTTTTAATGGCAAATCGTACATTATTATGGTAGTGAATTATTACATGAAGTGCGTTGAAGCAACTACAGTAACTAATTATACTACAACTGCTACTATATTCTTTGATCACCTATAGTAAACATGTTTGGTATGCCTCATGCACCTACATCTGACAATGGAACTCACTTTATAGGGAAAACTTTCAAGAAACTCATGCAACAACTAGGTGTAGAACATGAGTTAATCACACCATATCGCTCCCAAGCCAATGGACAAGCTAAAGTCACCAACCATGAGATAACTAAAATATTAACATGTACCATTAGTAAATATAAGAAAGACCAGAGCAACAAACTTAATGATCCTCTATGAGCTTATAGGTGTACGTGAAAGCTTCCTATCATTTATTCTCCATACGAACTAGTGTACAGAATTTGCCTAAGTTGTTGATACAAGCTGAATTACTTACACTCAACACTGCAAGTAACTTAAACTTGGACCTCACCTTAGTACAATCAAAGAGATTGATGAACCTAAATGTGCTAAGTGAAAAAAGAATGATTTCCCTCATGCATAATGAAGTCCATAAAGCTATAACAAATAGAGACTTGACCTTAAAACTAGACACCTAAACCTTGAACCGAGAGACAAGGTCCTCTGCTATAACCCAAATCATGTACCACAACATACAAAATTTCGTATGCTTTGGGAAGGAGAATACGTAGTCCATGTGGTTTATAGGTCTAATGCCTTGCAGATTTATCACCAAACAAACTCACAAAATCTTATCCTAGTCAACATCCATCAAATTAAGCCATTTCATGAACCCTGTGGAACCAATTCCTTAAACACTTCTAACTATGTTGTTATGAGATCCATTTTCCATATCTCTCCCTTGAAACTCAATCATGAGGGAGATCTTTTAGAATGATTTGAGTGCAATATTTTACACTTTTTTGTTTTGCAATTTCTTTTAATTTTTCAATTTCTTTACATGTTTCACATTTCTTTATATTTTCCAGTTTCTATTTATTCCATAATTTTTGCCATTCCTTTGAGTCTCATTTTGCAAATTTTTGTTTATTAATTGTCACTTATTATGTGCAAGAGCTAACTTTGTTTTTTGAATTGTGTTTTATACTATCAAAATATCAAAACAATAATTATGCAAAAGCAGTGAGATCGCATCATCCATCCCTCCCTTGCTATAAAGAAGAGGTCCTTATCATAGAAGTAATGTGGTTCTTATCACACCAAAACTAAAATTAATCCATGATCATTATGCCTTGAAGAAAAGAGGAAGGTCCAAGGGGGATAGGAAATGGATGTGACATCAAGGAAATTTTAGTATCCTTTCTGCCCAACCATGCCATACCCCGTAAGCATAAATACCTTGCAACCCTCCCATTAAAAATTATTCATTTGCATTACCAATATTTGGGAGATAAAATTAGAAAGGGAGATCCCATCAGTTTGAAGAAAAGCTAGAACTAGATCTGTGTTGTCATCCAAGACCTTGGTAAGAGCTTAGTTTCAAATCTCACTTCAGGATTTACATAGATCCAATTTTGTCGAGGGTTTGAAGCTTGTTTGGGAGATCTTAGCCACATAGAGGTTTCTAATTGTAGCATTTTCATTTCAAATAGGGAAAATTTACGACTTTTCTCTGAATTATGGGTTTTGGTATTTTGGTTTCGTGCACATAAGTTTTTGGCCAATTCTAGTTTGTTTGGCAACTATTTGATAAAATGCCTATCTATCAAATCTAAGTATTTGATGCATATTTTTAGAGACCTAGTATTTTTCTAAGGTTTATTCTTATGCATGGGATGTTAGAAAACACTTTGACCCCGTTTTGACTCCTTTTTGATTCCACCAAATTTTTGGATCATAAAACTAGAGTTTTGAGCCATAATTTATATTTTGATCCCAAAATAATGCCGAATGACAATGGCCCAAGTCAAAGTTGTTCAACTCCCCAATACAGATCCCAAGGTGCCCTCACCTATCTATCACAACCTTGTCATGAGCTTGCGACAAATCTTGACATCATGTAAGATGCCACATGTTAATTTGAGCAACTTTTGTAAAGCAACCCCTGACCTCCCAACAACAAAAACTTGTGAAAATGGTGAGAAACATAGTTTCTAGGACTTCCTGAAACGTCTAAAAGTCTAAACACAACTAGTCGTATTTTTAGAATTTTAAGACCTTAGATGGCCTTTAGCACCTTAGATTCCTTTTATAGGTTTTTCTACAATTTCAGTCGCCCTCTTGAAACCTATATTTCAAGTCTTTAGCCATCTAAGATCCCTGCTTAGCAGTAACCTCTTTTGAAGTCTGATGTCATTTAGTATGTTATGATCGAATTTCAGATTACAAGGTTTCTATTCTATGGATCTTCCGAATGATTATTATTGTTATTGTTATTAGTTCATGATATTAGCCTCTTGTGTTTAGCATCTCATAGGTTAAGTAAGAAAAAGCAAGAAATACAAAGCAGTTATTTTAGATAATCTTCAAGCAATTGTATTATTTATGTTCCTGTATCTTTTCTACTTTGATTACTTTTTAAAATCTTTTTTCGGAAGATACAAGATAATTCCCTTGATGATCTTCTCATTTATTAGATCTGACACTTGCTACTTCTATTCTAATAAAATGAAGCAAATCAAAATTTTTAGAATCCTCCTCTTCCCAAGTTACAGTAGCTCAAAAATATAAAAGCCACAAGCAGGAAGGCATAATTATAAATGCACATTAAAGAGGAAGGTAAAGGACTTGTAATAAATCAGACAAGTGAGACGAGGAAGAACAAAAAAAGAATACTACTGTCCAGACGAGATGCATGAAATTACAAATGACACCAAAAGTTATACCATCGATCAGGATTTGAATGTGATCAATGAATGTTCCTGTGGCCATATTGTAGACAATATGAAAAAACAATGCATTAAGGAAAAGCAATACCAGAACAAAACTTAAATGAAATACTGGGAAAGTTGAATCTTTGGGGGGCGATGGGGTACTTACTACCGGTAGCAACCAGTATCACCGTTAAGGACCACTTGCTAAACCAGTTACTGTTAAAAAAAATGTAAAAGTTTTCCATGCTTATTCTTTTAACTTTTGAGCAAGCCGCATGAAATAATCAGCGCCAGCACAATGATCAAATTGTTCAAATCATCTCTCTTCCCAGGCAACTATTTCCCAATGAAAGCATAAGCAACATGGTTTGCTCAGCATGGTTATGCGTTGCGGTTCAGCCACTTTTTCTGCAAAGAGTGCTCTGTTCACCAGCAGTGAAAAATGAAGAAGAAGCAGCTTAAGACAAGTCTGAAACTTCACAACACGAAGACAACAATGAAGAAAAGGAGGACAATGAAGCTGATAAAGAAAGTGTTCAAACACATTCAAGAGAGAAGCTAACGAAGAGTTTATTTCCAAAACAAGACCGGTTGAAGATTGTATCAATTTGTTAAAGAGTTTATAGTCTGTTTAATGTTGCAAAAAATTGTCCAAAATGCCGGTGTCCAATGGTGAAAGAAAACGATTCTTCCTATTTGCATTAAGAACATGCAAGACTAAATGATGTGCAAGGAGCAGAACATGGTTCAAAGATTAAAAACTTTCTTCACAGCAGCTGTTATGGATTTTATTTGACTAATCATAGCGGCTGTCAAGGAAAATCGTGTTATTTCTATACAAATATAATGTTTCTTAGCATATCATTGTTGATTGGTAAAATTTCTGCAGAAATATATGTTTTGATACAGTATTGAAAAATGAAAAAACAAAAAGACAATAGAAGCCCTAGCAAAACTGTAGAACTCAATAAGGGCATACTGGCAAATGCAAGTACGACAAAAAGAAAGGAACCAATGGAAAGTGGATCTTTGAAGGAATTGAACGATCTTGCAGAAAAAACTTATTCATTGAAGTTGTTCCAAATATAAGTACTGGAACTTTGGTGAACATGATTTATAAGTGGATTGAGCTGGGCACTATCTACAGAGAATCTGTGGAAAGCATACAATTCCAAATACCTGTAACTGAATTATACACACAAAGTTGTAAATCACATCCAATGCTTTAAAGATCCCGTAACAAATGTGAATGCACATAGAGAGCTGTGAAAGCATTTCTACCAAGGTATGGCACCAACTCACAATTATTTAAATCTTATCTTCATGAACTTATCTGGAGGAGGAGGTATATTGATAGTGAGGCGACTGTATTTTATGCTTTAATTGGGCATATTGCAGCTTACAATGTAATAACAGAGTGAATTGATTAATCGATTCTTCAATCTATTGCTGACGAATTGTAAATAAATAAATGCAAAGGAAGAGATGATTTGATTTGGAAAAGGAACGAATGAATCAAGATGAGATGGATTTTACGCAAAGAAATGAAGGAATAAAGTGTCTTCCTTTCTTTTCTTTCTTTTTGCTGTTATTAATTTGTTTGTACTGCGCCGCTGCTATTCATGCACGTCCCGTGCTGTGCACAGCCGGTAATTCCTTATGATTTTGCTTCTGTTCTCTTTCTTCTTATTTTGCTTCACTTTCTGCGAAATTCGATTCGCTCGCATTGGTGTTGTAGGTGAGATGGGCGCTTTGGTTATTACAACATTTACCTGGAACTGCCAGTTGCTACCGGTAGCAAGGACCCCCTCAACCTTTACGTGAATATTTAGTGACAAAATAAATAAACCGAAATAGGAGTGATAACAATATAATTATATACTACTTCACCTCCATGACTTTATCTTCATAATCTTTCAATTGCTTTGCATAAGTCATATCTTTTGTTGAGACTCTATAAATATACGTGGAAATCCAACCAACAGTCAGGCCTAGTACCATCACCAATTGAACAACATTTCCTGCTTTCAATGGGTCCACGCCAAACAACTGGGTCACAGCAAAGATTGAAATTTCATGTCATCTCGGGAACCTGATATTTCCTCATATGGCATAAATAACATAAATATGTCCATGCTAACTTGAAAGCATATGGATTACCAAATTTAAGAAATGGTTAACGATCAGGAGATACCTCTAATCCATATTTCAGGACAACGCCAGCAGCAGTCAAACCCAGTCCAATTAACAAAACATCTTTTCTCGTGTAGCCAAAGGGAATCTGTTCAGAGATAAAATAACAGTTTTATAAGATATAAGGCCAGTGTTTTTGCCTCCGCAACCTTTTTACTTTTGCATTTCAACTTGACACGTACATTACGCAGGGTGCCCCTGGATATGCCATTCCCTAACTATCCATGAAAATGCAAACCTAAAAAAAGTTGAACAGCTGAAAACAAAATTAATTTTACACCCATGCTGAAACATTTAAAGCACAAATCCATCAATACATTCCATGTCTCCACCTTACCTGCAAAGCATACCCATGCATTATATATTTGGCCCCACCACATATGGTTTCCTGGATTTACTTGACTTGCATTGATGTCATCTTATATACATCATATAATTATGAAAACCATTTAAAAACTGGTATCTACGGTTTAAGAACTCCTTTTATCAAACTTTTGAGCATTGTCCTAGGCTGCTGACAATAACACCTCACCTAGCTAGTTTGGATTCTCTACTGTTTTCAGAGATAGTTTGGATTCTCTACTGTTTTCACAGATAGTTTGCTATGAGAAGTAGGCTTCTTATAGATATTTGTCTGTCAAGCCTAGGCTCAAACCCATGTCATAGGACTCGAGAAACAAGCACCTTACACCAGGATGGTCCCTTTCATACTTGCTTTCATACTAGGTGTGTTTTGGTATTAGTGATTTAACCATAAATAATAAATTTACTTTAAACATTTCAAAAAAACAAAAACAAAAAGAACAAGATGTATCCAGGAGGGCAGCCCCTCAGCTAGGGCACTTGTGTTGCGTATGTGAGAAGTAGCAATGCTGCAGCTAAAGGCACATGCATCGTCTATCTACGTGGGCCTAGCAGCACTGGCTACAGCCCAACAGGCTGTGAGGAAGGTCAGGGCAGTGTGCATTGCCCCACTGTAATAGGTCCCAAAAGTGGGCATGCCTGAATGTAACGAGAGTCACACTGTTGCCGTAGGCAGCTTTGGTGATGTGGTCCTTCTTCAATACAGGACAAGCCAAATTTGTTGCCTCTTCACACACCTCTTTTGCCAAAATCGAAAGCAATTATACTAATACTAATAACCAATCCTGTAACGGACCAGTTCTCCTTCAGTTTTTATATTGTTGATTGTAATCTTTGTGTGTATGCATGTGCCTTGTTATGATGTTTTGTTTGTATGTGTGTATTTTGCTATTGACATCGGATTGTGGTAGATGTAATTAATTAAAACGTTAATAACTTTTTTTAGAAAAGGGTTGGGTAAAATTGTATTGAAGAAAAACATATGTACAACCAAGACCTTAAGCCAAAACACCAAAGGAGGTAGCCCCCCAAGGGGTAAAGAACCCTGAACACCCCCCTCCCCCTCCCCAAGCCTGATACCTCAATAACCCAGAAAATTGACAGATGGATTACCGAAAGCAAGAAACCCACACACCCAAGCACCCCAGCCCAAAAAACTACACAGAACCCGACAGCAGCACCAACCAAGAGAGCATTGGAGCCCCATCCAACAAACAATGCCCCACCCAAAACCAAAACCCCTCAAGCATGGTGAGATAGGCCAGCACAACAGGAGGTCAGCAACACTCTAGCATGCACCCAAACAAGGATATTGCATTGTTGCCTAGTTGCCACAAAATTTGTAGCCTCCTAGAACAAGAGAAACTCCTCCTCCATCCGCCATCTCACAGCCTTAGACTTATATTTGATTTTATCCGGATGAAACCCCATAGCCACAAACCGGATAAAACACTGGAGATTCCCCCAAGAGGCATTGCTATTAATCCCCATGATGTTGTAAGGATAGGCACCCCTCCTAAAGCCAATGCCTTGCTTCAGACTCCTAAGCTTGGTCAAGCCGAGCCCTCATCAATTGCTCCTCTTGCATTACCTTAGCCCACACCACCCTATCCTCTTCTACGAGCCTTTCCTCCTCCACCTTGTCTTGGAGGAGCTTGGCCTTAATCTCCTGTCTGAGCTCCTCCTCCCTAGCCTACCACAGATCAACCTCCTTTTTCGCTAATTGCCACCACAATTTGTTAACCTCCTCCCGAACCCACAAGCATTCAACCTAAGTCCATGCCTGCACATCTAGCACCAATTTTAGAATGAGCCCTATTGTAGTTGTAGCCTCCACCCACAAACAACACACTAGAAACCCAATACGCACTAGGGCAAGACCAAGCCCAACCCAAAAGATCCACGCATTCCGAGCCTTCCAAATCTACCATAAAATGGCAGTGGAGAAGAGGTCACCTCCGACCTGCAACGTCAGTTGAGTTGCCACACTAGCCCAAACCACTAGAGCATACGAGCACCGAAGGAACAAATGCTTAATCATCTCCTTGCATGCGTGACACCTTGGGCAATCATCATAACTAATCACCCCTCATGCTTTGAGGCTTGTGCACATCGGTAAAGCACCATGATGAAGGAGCCATGTGAACCATTTTATTTTTTCTAGAAGTCATTCCTTCCATAGCTTCATCCAACCATCTTGAGTTGGATATTTTTGTTTCAGGATGTCTCTAGGCATCCTCCCCATAAGCCCCCTACATTAACTTGTGCGCATGAGCACAAAGGCCCCTCCACACATGGAAGTTGATGAGTCATGAAATTGCTGACAGCTACGATAACGCACCCACGATAACGGACCCGCGATATCTCATGGGTCACGATATCGCGTCCTGCCTGCCACAATGTCTATAAATAAGAGGCGGCTCTCCCTCATTTTACATCTAGTTTAGTTCCTTAGCGAAGCTCTGGCAGTTTTCCCCTTCCAGAGATAGAATATTTTTCAGTGTATGCCCGCAGTGTGGTGATTGTAATTGTACGGCATCCTTATTCGAGTGTGACGTACTTGAACACGCACATGACCGAAAATAAAGATCGAGATTACTTCATCATTGCAGCATTCACTTAGTTTATTTATTTATTTATTTAATTGATATTTACTGCTTTCTTACTGCTTTTCTAGTTAATCTCGCTTACCCTTATCTCCTAGTAACACGGAATGAGTACGACTTAATCACAAGCATTTAAGTGTGACTACTTGGTACCCAGCAGCGTACCTAGGCCATGTGCTTGGTAATCCCAGTGGTAGTCGTGAACGAGGTCCAAGATGTGTATGGATTATTAAGGAACGGATGCTCAGTGCACTTAGGCTAGATTAGATTCTCTTACCCTTTCTCCCCTAACTTAGCTTAGTTAATATTCTCTTTCTATTGCCTTTAGGAGTAGCATTAGATTAGGAACACATCATACACCTCACTCTGGACTAAACCATACGTGACAAATATAATACTAGTCCAAGTGGGAAGACAGCGAACTACGACCTAAGGATAACTGTCTGAGTGCCACAACTAGTCCGTCTACGGAGTTCAACCAGATCGCACATGAAAATGCTCGTATTCGTATGGCTGAGTGTAGGGGTATCTCGCCACTCATCAGAAGTCCTGCAGTGTTGACACCCACAGAACATGTTTTGCCTCCATAATACTCACCCATTGTGGTCAACATCCCGAAGTATGAAGGAAACAAGTAAGAAGGTGTTGGTGTCCCAACATAATAACGTCCTCAAACCTTAGCACCCCTAAACCCCCAACCGCCTTACGTTGTGCCACCTTCTCCCAGCAAACTAGGTGCAACCAATGGCCACCCTTACCCCCTGACCACACAAAGCCTATGATAATTTGATTTATTTTGTTTATAACCTCTATTGGGGAAGTAGCAACTGCAACAACATACCGAGTGATAGAATTCAGAACTGAAGAAGCAAAAAGAATCCGACCCTTGCAAGTGAGAAACCAAGCCATCTAGTGATCAATTCATGATAAGAGCTATTGGACAAGTTGTGTCCAAGTGGTGTGATGATTCCAAGAGAACATAGGGATACCTAAATAAGAATTGTTTCCCATACCCTAAATGATCCCCAACATTTGACACACTTGTCGTCAAACTGAACCCTCTGTCTTGAAAAAGTGAACAACAGATTTCCCCCAATTGGGGTGCAACCCCAACTACTTCGCCATGCAAGTAAGCACTCAATTAATGGTAGTAGCCTATGGCATCGTGGCCCGGGTCATAACAATGGTGTGGTTGGCATAGTGCTCAAAAATGCAAGTGTTCCCATCAAAGTTAAGGCCCCAAACATCCTCCTCCCTACAAAACAATTCCAAGGTGTCCACAACGATGATGAATAGATAAAGAGATAAAGGATCTTCCTATCGCAATCCCCTAGAGGAGGAGGAGAACCCCTAAAGGTGGCCACAGAGATCAAAGGAGTAAGCATTAGACTGTTGGATGTTGATGCAAAGATCAACAAAATGTTGATGGATTCCTTTTCAAATCATAATCTCTCAAGGCACCTACCATTGCATGGTGTCATATGCTTTAGCAATGTCCAATTTTATACACATACCGGGATACTTCACATGCTGGATGGAGTGGACCACTTCATGTAATAGCACAATCTGATCTTGAATGTATCTCCCTTTAACAAACCTCACCTAATAGGACTCCACCAACAAAGGCATTAGTGGCAAGAGGCAATAGACCGGAATCTTTGTGAAAACTCTAAGCAAAATATTATGCACCCTTGTCAGTCTGTAATGAGCAGACAACGTGGGCTTAGGAATTTTAGACACAAAAACAACTAGAACAATTAATTTCTTTATGCACTTGTCCCCATCTAAGCATTAGGTTGAAAGAATCTAGCAAATTGAGCCCTAATAAATCAAAGAATTCAATAAAAAATTTGATGGGCCAGCCATCTAGCCCTAGAGCACTCGTAGTCCTGAGAGACACCATGGTGGCTGAGAGCTCAAGTAAAGAAACATGGGCAATGAGGGAAGCAATATCCGCTTCAAGGACCACCTATTGAATTGGAACAAATAGAGGGGAGGACTCTCCTCTTGACCACATATTATCCCAAAATTCATGCATTTCTTATGCAATGTCTTGTGGTTGATGCAAAATGGTTGATCCTTTGAGCAAGCTGGTAATCCTTTTCCCTTGGCAACTAGCCTTGGCCACAACAAAGAGAAAGCAAGTATTTCTATCTCACTTGCGAAGCCACCAAACATGCAATTTGTCTCTCCAATATCATTCTTCCTCTTCCACCAAGTCGTGAAGTCCCACTAGCAATTGATGCTCCTCTACTGCCAACTGCTCCCCATTTTCCTACCTAAGCTGAATTGCAACCAACTGACCCTGGAGGATAGATCTAGCACCCTAAAAAGAGTACTTTTGATCTACCCACAAACTCTTAATCTTACTCTTTAAATTACGAAGGCCTTGCCTGAGGAAATCCCTTGGATCTATGGTGGTCTCGATGTAGGAAGCCCAAATGTCTTCCACAAGCTGACAAAGCCAAGTTCTCTACCACCACACACATTCAAAATGAAAAGGAGTCAACGAAGGCTGCCAAGGCAAGAGAAGCAAACATACCAAAGCCCAATGATCCAAGGTTTGGCATTCCTTGCAACACAACAATACCTCATATCTCGTAAATAGGTCAGCGTGAACCCAAGCCATATCAACATGAGACATCACCTGATCCTTGCCAGCCCGTCGATTACTCCAAGTATACTGGCCTCCTTGTAGCTCCAAATCTGCCAAATTATGCAGTTGTAAGAACTGCAGAAACTCCTAGCTCCCAAGGGAGAATCCATCCTTGCACTTGTGCCAGATTTCTCCCAAGGGTGCAGGCATTAATTGAAATCACCGATAATAACCCATGAGTGAAAGTCTAGAATGTGGCCTGCTACCTAAACCAACCTGTCATTCCAAACTTGTGGCCCATCAAAGTTTGTAACCTAGAGGCCTTCAATAGGAATAAACACGGTAAGACTCCAAAAAGACTCATCCAACACTTGGAGGGGAGATTTGCACAACATGGCCAAACTGCCAACCCGACCACTGCATAGCAAAACATGACAATGCCACCCTTGCCATTGCAACATTACAGAGTTGGGCATGTTTAGCTTGGTTTCTTGAAGACACACCAACAAACAATTTTCATCATGCACCAATTCTTTGAGGGTATTCCGCTTATAAGGGATATCTTAGCACTTGCAGTTCCATGAGAGAATTCTCATGGTTTTAAGATGGCCCACTTTTCGTAGACCTCCTTCAGTGTCTACTGTGACCCCAAGTCGAGGTTAAGCTGCATTTTCTTATAATGCATCTACATATTGGAAGGCTAGCTAGGTCGCTTGGGCTCATCAATAACCAAGAAACCCTACAAGTCCTCCTAGAAAACCAACCTAGCCAAAGGGTCTGCTGATGGCTTAGATGAACCCATGAGTGCAGACACCCAATCCCCCAACGGGGGGAGCTCCACCAAAAAAACCCCGAACCCATTCTAAAATTGGGGGAGACACTATAGAGTCAAGGGAAGCGACCATCTTTGTGCCCCGCGCCGTCGCCACCCCCCCCCNCACAATCATGAGGAGCAAGAGGCTTTGAGGGACCATGCCTTGCATCCACCCCCGATACATCAACATGACCAGGTGAAGAACCATTATCAAACCCCTCAAGTAGAGAATGTAGAGGGGCCACCTTCCCCTTTTTCCTGACCAACAACCATTCGCCCTCCTCAAGGCTATCTCACAGCCCTTTCAACTTTGGCCCATTTTAGGAAGCCTTAGGATGAACTTTGCATTCGTGCGTTGGATGATTCATCTTGCCACAAGTCCCATAAGCCTTAGGGTGCCCTCAGAAGGCTTGGAAAGTGGTAGAATCCAACCATAACGCGTTCTGGTATTCCATGGTCAGCCATTCCTCGCCTAAAGGTAGATCCAAGATGACCTCCTTCAGCAAACTCTCTGAGGAAGGAGATCCCCAAACACAAAACCAGGCGTAACCCATCCATTCCTTGGTGGCAGTGAATTTGTCAAAGGAGATGAAATCCCAAAATTATCTAGCTAAGATACGAAGAAAGTCCTCTGTCCACAGTTCCCATGGAACCCCAGATATACACACCCAAAAAGGAGCACAACAGGAAAGTGCGACTTTTGTATGCACCCTTGGGCATTAGTACATAAGGGCCAAACCCCGCACCCCAGAAAACCATGGCCCTCCCCAAAGAACCTTGTCCTTGTCCGTGGTAGACTGAAATACGAAATGTTGGCTTGGTTTTCATATATTCCATTTCCATAGCATATTTAAAAGTTTAAATGCTTGCTGAATGAGAAATGTGCTTAAAAATGTAGATAGAAAAGAAAATATTTTCTATTCTATTTCAATAGGATGGTCAGGAAAATAAAAAAGATAGAATGATACTCTATGGTGTACCTCAAGGACTAAAACAAGTATGTTGCAATGTAAATGATTTTAAAAGAAAATAAAAAAATTATTCATTGTTGAGGAACTTGACCTATGAATCAAGTTGGAGGAACCTGACCTATGCATCAGGAATATTAGGTATATCATTATTATATTATTTTTAAATAATGAGCATGAGGAATGTTGTGTGTTTTTGATACATTAGTCTTTAGAGTTACATGACTCATTTGAATATAGGTACCCCTTCCATGGCTATAGAAAGGTCGCAAATGATCTAAAAGAGAAGGTGTCTTACTTGAGTTTGTGTCCTAAACTTGCACCTTATCATGGGTCTATTTTGAAAGCTCTTTCTTTGCATCTTATGACATAATTTAGAAGGAGGAATGTTGCTGTAAAGTGAACCACAACTACGTGATTATTGCTGGTAAATTTAGGTACAATATGTTATTAACACAAGAAGCAAGAACAGAGATGGATATTATGTTAGAATGTTTGTAATTGCCAATTTTCTGATACATTAGATCAGGAGAAATTGAACCTAAATTCTGGCAATTTGAGAATTCTAACATGTTGTAAGTTGCAGATCTGGAAATTGAAACTGCAACCTGTCATAATATATTTTTTGTTAAATTTTAATGGTGATCATGGAAAGATTTGAACTCATGACTTGGTGGTATGGAAAAGGATTTCTTTTTTTTTTTTAAGAAAGAATTAGTTGCAAAAAATAACCCATTATCTCTTGAATTCCAATAATATAAAGAGAGAGGAGAGGGAGAGAGATGGGGAAATAAGGAGAGAACAACCACAAGGGAGTCTGGCTAGGGAAAAAAGGAACAACAACAAAAGAAGAAGAAAGTGGGCACTATATAAGGCAACAAAAGAAAATGTGTGGCTGAAACAGAAAACAAACAAGAGAAGAAAATGAGTAGCAATGAAAGAAGACTCTGGTTGCTAAGCAGCAATTCAACCTATTGATAAACTGTTTTTGGTAAGCAAGAAATCTAGGCAAGAAAGTAAGATGATCCTTCTTTGCTATGTTGGGTGATGGACAACAATGGTTGATTATTTTAATTCATCTTCTTCTCTTTTCTTTGGCCTAAATATCTTTTTATGCTTTCACAAGATTGTTGTTGAATCCTTGATTTAGTTGCTAGATCTCTCTACATGTCCTCTACACTCTCAAGCCTAAATGAAGCCTAAATGACTTGGAGAAGAGTTGTTTCTGTAATGATTAACAAACACCCATAACAATTTGGGGCATTTTTGGTATAAAGATTTTTGCCAACAGGGCTTAAAGATCCTTGATAAGAGGATTGGTACAGCCAGCAGAAAGTAAAAGCATTCTTGGACCCATGTTTATATTGTGGATTTCTAAAATTTAAAGAATTGTTGAATTCTTGGTTTCTTACAGAAATTGGTTTGATGACCCCATTGAATGCTTAATCCTTAGATCTGAGTCTTGATTCTTAGTTATATACCTTCTCAAGTCTGATTTGGATATCTTTTTATGACTCTAATTGTCACATCTCCATTCCTAAATGGTGTCCTTCCATAACAAAGATGGCACCTCTTTATAATAAATGTTGTAATTATTGCAATAAGACCCCAAAGGGCAAGTTGTAATTAAAAGCTAAAAAGATGCATTGTAATAACAAACATGTCTCTAAAAGGTGAACTTTAGAAATTTGACCTAAGGTACTTATACCCAAGCACTAGAGGTTGTACTAGCATAGAGTTACGGAGCCAGCAAAAGGTGAGTAATGAGTGTTAGGTGAAGTGGGACATGAAGGTGACTGGCTATCTCTTCTACCTGGTTATAAACCTAGTTGTGGTAGCAATGTTGGATTGCCTCTATAGGATAGATGCCAAATGAAGATAACCTCAAGAAACCCTCAAAGCATGACCCGAATACACTATTCCATATTAATAAAGCATTCTTTTTATTTTCTGTCTACATTTTCCCTGTTATTTTCTTTACACAGTGTCAAATGCTATGAATATTTAATGTTTGCCATGACATCTAGAAACAGGATGTCACATTTGGTATTAGCACAAATCACAACCCCAAGGGCCAATCATAATCAAGGGCCAACTACAATCCAATGACAATCCATAAAAACCACAACCCAAGGAGAGCCACAAACCATCACTAAATGTGCCTTATGTCTAAGATGATCCATGTAAGCTAAAAGATACCCTTCCAACAATTTTTATGGACAATTGTGTCTAAACCACACATCTACAAGAGAACCACAAATGCACATCATGTTCAAGATGGATCCCACCAACCAATAAGATTCCTTCATAGTGACTTTCATGGATATCAACAACTAGAAGATTTTATTACGCTTCAACAAGGTACATCAACTGCAAAAGATGTTGGTAAGATAAAGATACATCAGTCTAAGAAACTCTTACCCATATCATAGCATTGTTAGAACTTTAGTTGATTAAGGTTATTGTTAAGTTCCCCCATGAGGCTCATAGCCATAACCTAAGTCTTCTAAGACCCTATCTCTTTTTGGAATTGATCCTCCACCTACATTAGACCTATGCATTAGTAAATGTAAAGAAGTTAACCTAACCATAAGATTGTCTCATCCCTACTTAACTAATAAGGGTTATTACCATGAGATTCATAGGGAAAACCAAAGCTTAGGGGCTACTATTGTAATGTCTTACCCTACCAACATTCCCCTTAAGACCTTATTACAGTATAGGCATAAGTCATAAGGATAGGCATGCACTAGGTATATATGTTAAATTGTACTCGCAAAATTGGTTATTATTTGAAATCACTTAGGTCACTTAGAAGTCCACATGTCAATCATTCGTCAGCCTTGTAATGTCAATTTGGAAAAATAAGTCATTTTAGTCTTTTAGAAGTATGAAAATTCAACTTAGTTTTTGGACCCTGAAACCATGTTTGACACGTAGTACTCATCAAGATGATTTCAATAGTACAAATTTTGTCCCAATCAAGACTTATGGTTTGGGACATCATTGTTGGAAAATTTTCATTATGCATACCATTAATTATTTAATTAATTAGAAATAAACTTTTAAAAAATAAAGTCAAAATTTTAATGTTAGGAATTGAGCCCAAAACTTTTACTAAGGCAAACCAAACTCTTGCCCATCATCTAGCTAACCACCATGTCAACTGCCTAGGTTGGGTTGATTATTTTAATAATAAAAAGTTCACAAAAACAAAAATCAAAAATTAAGACTTAGAATTGAACTGAAGACCTCTTGGCAAAGAAATCCAAGTCTTAGCCCATGTTGTAGTAGCCACTAGATCAAGTTTCGTAGTTGTTAATTATAATATATATTTAACATAAAATATTTACATAAATTTTAATTAAAAAATATTTTTCTAAGCTTTGGCCTTGGGTTATGATGACACTCCACATCATGGCTAGCCAAGTAGCCATGCTGGCCAACAAGCATGTCTGTTGAGGTAACCTTTGAGGGTTTGACCTAAGATATTTATACCCAAACATTAAAGATTACATCAACATGGAGTTATAGAGCCAGTAAAAGGCAAGTAATGACTACTAGGTGCAGTGGGACAAAGGTGACTGACCATCCCTTTTAGCTAGTTACAAGCCTAACCATGGTAGCAGTGCTAGATTGCCTCTATGGGATAGACATCAAAGGAAGATAACACCAAGAAACCCTCAAAACATGACCCAAATACACTATTCCACATTAATAAAGTATTACTTTTATTTTCCTTCTACATTTTCCCTGTTATTTTCATTACACATTGTTAGATGTTACGAATATTTGATGTTTGTCATGACATCCAGGAATGGGATGGCACACCAATGGAGTGGGGAAAATTCAGAATGTTAATGTACAACTCTTATGTTAGTGATTTTTCTATTCTCTATTATTGGAATATCAAATAGTTTGATTAAATTTTAGCAGTATGCCTTATTATATTTTAGCATAGAAGAGTTTGTTTGAGATGATTTTGTATTGAGTGTTAATGGAAAAATAGAAAAATAGATCTGAGGTTACTGACTTATATATATCTTGTGGCCATGTGTATGGTTGAACAAATTTGTTGATGAACATCATTTGTTATATGTTCATGGTTTGGGAAAAATTAGAGATTGCTTTCTAAATCAAAAAAAATTACAGATCTGTACACCATGTTAGCAGAACCTTGCATAGAATTTTGCAGTCCTACTTATTTTTCATGATTTTCCTTTATTTCATAAAATCAGTATTGGTTGAAACTAATATTTTAATATTGTGTTTTGTGAAAGTGAGATAGCATTGATCTCTACTTTGGAAACCTAAAATTGTTTTCTTTGATTATTTCACCGTGGAAGTATTAGAACCATTCATATCATAAGGGAAACTTGTATCCTCTATATCAGAAAATTTGAGATGCAGGCAATGTGTTGAAAGAATTAAAAAATGATGTTCCATGATCAATCTTCAGCTTTTGGCTCATCTATATCTTGTATGGAAAATTTCAGGCTTTGTATCAATGTTACAAGAAAGAAAGCATAATGGCTGCTATAGTATTCTTCAATTACAAATTATCTGTTTTCCAAATACTATGTTTCCCTGCAATTGCACTATCTGTATTACTACTTATGTTTGGCTGTGTATAATTTAATATGGTTGAGGTGAATCGGTTGAGTTAATTTGCCTGTAGCTGAACTAGAAGGCTATGGATATGATTTCAAGCTTACTTATTTTGACATTCGTATTGTGCTTTGGATACATTATGTATATCAAGAGATGTCAATCATATATCCTTGGGCTACTATTTACATTGTATAATTTACCTTTTATGCTGGAATGATTGTTGTCAATGCTGATCTAATTGCTATTAAAAAAAAATTCATCCTTCCATTTTTCAGCC
Source organism: Gnetum montanum (assembly GCA_015680685.1). Classification (NCBI taxonomy): domain Eukaryota; kingdom Viridiplantae; phylum Streptophyta; class Gnetopsida; order Gnetales; family Gnetaceae; genus Gnetum; species Gnetum montanum. Next base: position 247,738 of record MNCI01028072.1, read on the forward strand.
ATCATTTTGGGGTGTTACAAATCCCATCAGTTTTCATTGTGCAAGTAATCACTGCATTAACTAAATTGCAGGTAACAAACAAAATTTTTGATAAAAGAAAACTAACAAAGCATAACTAAAAGGTTGATGTCAACCCAATGAGATAAAAAGCCAGAGAAAATTACATTTTTTTTGTTATTGTTTAGGCATAAGGTAAATAATTAATAAATGAAAATTTTAGTATCCATGATTGCTTTGGATCAATAAGTTATTGCTCATAGATAGATGACTATTTTATACTAAACAATGAAATCAGTATGCACCGCCTAGTTCTGCAATCTAAAATGCCCTATATGATATTTAATGGCATAAAAGATTCATAGGTCTGTGCCCACATCTTGTGAAATCACATGACTTTATATGCATTGCAGTGTTATAGATTAGACTCCTGATATTCATATTTCATCAATTTTGGTGTCTGATCAGTTATAATATGTCACACTATAGATCAGTGGAACATGGTTATTCAGCTGCACCATGACCAAGACAATGAGTTCTTTCATCAATTCCAGAGCTCCTATAGCCCTACTTGTTACCATGTGTTAGTTTTGAATGGCTTTAATGATCTGAGATGCTGACCAAGATCTCAGACAACCTGATGCACAAAGGTTATGGTTCGAAGTTTTTGCTAGCGAAATAGCGCCTTATCCTGACGATAGCTGCCTACGCTAATGTTAACTTTGTCCAAGCCCCTCCCAAGTGCCCCATTGGATAGGCATCTCTTGCTTTGCACTGCATTAATATAGCTGCAGATGATACACAATTCTGTGGCATTAACCTGCAGTGTGAATATAATGACGGTACATTAATTTGTTTGGAAGCGAATACTAAAAAAGATTATCAAATATGTCCCAGATCTTTGAAATTTATGACCTAGCCACTGCTACACAATCATATGTTAAAGACTGTTAAGCCCACTTGTGAATGTGCATGGACATTGGTGAGACTACTAGTGACAGGCTTTTCAGGTGGTGAATGTGCATAGAGTTGTTGGTAAGACCCAGCAGCCTTTGTATTATGTATTCAAGCACTACATTTGCAAATCCATTGTGAAGAGAGTCCAGCTATCATCACACACCCACATTTCCTTAATAACATGGATCATTAATATAATTGATATGGATGATCATGAAAGGCAGTTTATATACCACAGAAATGTATAGGGATATGTATAATAACTAGAATTCTAGGGCATCTTCCTATTGCTGCAATTACGTCTTGCTTCCAACCAATCATGACATCCTAATATGACATTGCATATTCATCTCACAAATGCATGTTCTTTTTTCTCCTTCACAAGGACCTTGAGTCTAGACCCTAAAGGATCAATGCACGTTTGCATGCACTGTGCTAAGAGGGTACCTCATGTTCTCATGCCCAATGAAAGAGGCAACCGCTCAACAATAGGTATCATGTTTCAACCTATCTAATCATGGATGCAGATCATGCTACTCCAACATGCAGAATGTATGCACGATTTTGTAGAACTCCGAACACTCTCGACAGTTACCTACAATAATAACTTTAATTTCCTAAATATTTAGCATAAGAAATATATAATAAGAAAGAATTATTAAGGTACCTCATGTTCTCATGCCCAATGAAAGAGGCAAACGCTCAACAATAGGTATCATGTTTCAACCTATCTAATCATGGATGCAGATCATGCTACTCCAACATGCAGAATGTATGCAAGATTTGGTAGAATTAGTACACTAGCATTATATATACCTTCGAACACTCTCGACAGTTACCTAATATAATAACTTTAATTTCCTAAATATTTAGCATAATAACTTTAATTTCCTAAATATTTAGCATAAGAAATATATAATAAGAAAGAATTATTAAGTTCTGTTCATGACAATAATAGAATCAATACTCATGCACAACTAATATCATACAATAAGCACGCAAGCCAATATGAATATTATATCTTCGAGAAATAAAAGATCACTTAGTCAAAAGTTAGGGCTCGATGTCCATGTAGAATACTGTTGTAAATAAAAACAGAAAAAAAAGAAACAAAAAGAAAAACAAGGAAAAAACAAGGAACACATCAGGTTACAATTTCTAAGCTATCAAATATTCTTGAGCAGGGAAAAGCAACAGGGCAGAAAAGAAGAGCTCTTCAGTTATTATAAAATAAAGCACAAACATTTTTCAAGTACAATAGGCATTCAAGCCGAACAGGCATATAAATCCAATCACCATTAAGCTACCTTTATGACCTCTCATGAGGTTTTCAAATCCCTCTAGAAGCTTCCAAATTTCCCTTTCCACGTCACTTATAAATTCCCCTTCCTCACATTGTGTTATCACCATAATGTTTACATTACAAAAAGAAATTTTAAATATTGCAGGTGCTACTTTTTCCAAAACTACCATAAAAAGGAGGCTTCATTAATTGCAGTAAAGATCTGGCTTCAACCTTACATTTCCCCCTCTTGAAGACAAATCTATCTAGCCTCCAAGAAACAAATGCTGCACTATTTTCAATTTCCATTTATGCTCACATTTCTGCTAAACCATGTAATTTTATGCAAAAAAAAAAAACATGTTTTGTATCGTCATAACCTTTGTCAAGCTATCATCGACATTGTTCTTGGTTGAATCTTTTACACATTCACCAATCCTTCTTCTATGACATCTCTAACAAAATGGTATCTCACATCAATGTGTTTAATCCTTCCATTATCATCACCATCATAACTTCGTCCCAAATATATGGAGTCAACTTTATGAGTCCTTTTCCACCATTCACCTATGTTAAAAGGTAAGTCATGTATGTTTTGATCTCCCTCTTTGCTATTGTCCTCATGCTTCAATCAAGCAAGCTCTTTGGATACGTGCAATGGTCTGAATACCACCCAAGGTTATGTTAGTCTGAGTTATAGAGGTATAAGAGCCATATTTAATTTCGTAGTTTTACATTTTGTGATAAATAGTGGAGTTGCTCGTACATTGCAAGTCCAGCATTAGCTCATGTTGAGTTGCAGACACAACTGTGATTTAATCAAGTACATTTTTATGCCATCACAGCTCAGAAATTGTCAGAGTCCAAAGGCTAAGGCCTCTGATAGGACTTTTTTATTCTACCTCTTTCGTCTACATAATTAGGAGTTGAAAGTTGTATAGGGGTTGTGACACAAATCACACAAATGTTATGAAATACAGTAGTGATGTAGACAGATATTGCAGGTTCAGGTTGTGACATTTGCACAAGCAGCAATAAAAGTTGCAATGCGCTCAGAAAATTCCCAAGATTTACGTGAATTGCAAAGGATCATTATGGGCATAAGTGGTGACGTTTTCAGAGGTCACGACATATGGGAGGCAACATTCTAACCTTGTGCATTGTAGGTCTTCCGAATTGTCAAGGTCCAGCAACCAGTCCAAGCTTTGTCTCCTTGTTATGATTTCAATGTATCAATTATTGTCTCATGATTCTTGGCTTTGACCTCCTGTCCCTGGAGTCCTTGGCAAATGTTGTTCATTTGTTAGTCTCTTGGGGCTATTTCAAACTTTTTCCACTTGAACAAAACATCTTGGATGTTAGGGAGATGTCTTTCTCAAGTGCCGAGAGTTGCAAGAAGATGTCTATCTAACTAAAAAGACATCTACCTGATAGGTAAAGACATCCATCTTGTATTGTAGATATCTTGCAATAGATGTCCATCTACAAGAACAAATGTTTATTCTACCAGGGAAGTTTGGGGATATGCCTAATCTAAAGTCTAGAACCTCGATATGCCCCCAAACAAGTTGCCATTGACCCTGGAATACCCTAAACCCATCAAAACATGCCCAAACACACTAAAATGCATAAGAAAGTTACATCATCATCGTGCTCAACTCATGGTTGCCAGTTCTTGCCTGTTTCATGTTGTTTTTGTGTTCTTTGAAACCATTTCTGACCTTCAGTGTCTTGTTCCATGTGTTCTCTAATGTTCCAACCTCTTAATGGTGCATTCAACAAGATTAATGATTAGGCATTATGGGGAGTCCAGGTTAGACTCTAGAACTTGACCCATGTTGCCTATAATTGTACCTCAAATAGCCTAGTCTGTGTGTAATGGGTAGCCATTGTGGAGGGTAGGGTTGACTGCCATACTTGATCCACATCACCTATGATTACATGCAAGCTATGACAGTGAGCAAGCATTGTGGGGAAACTATTTAGCAAATTGGTAATTGCTCACAACACTTGTGATTGTCATATGGCTAGTTTCTTGATGCAGAATGATAAAGATAGATGATCCACATGGGTTTGCTTCTAGTGTTGTTTCATTCAAGATCAGGTGAGGTTTGGTCAACCAATCCTTGAAGAGGGTTGTTGACAGCATCCAAGCTAGGTGAGACCTTTGTAGACCAATAGTCCTTACAAATGAACAATTTCTACTACATTCTCAAGTTGCCTATTTTTTGACATTCTATTGATATGATGGCTTTGGATATGGTTTTTGGCTTTTAATCTCATGGATCTTAAGATGGTTTCTTGTACAGTATGTGATCTCATCCTACAACTTGTTCCAAATGCACCAAGGTGGTTGGCTCTACTGAAATGACCCGCTTTTTCCTAGCTTCATGTTTTGATATTTAATTTAGCAATTGTGAGTCTGTTTTGTTATGATTATGTATATAGTTTGGTTCTGATTTGTGGGTTTGCCTATGATTTTATAATTATGATGGACTTGAGTGATGTTAACCATACACTTATGATTTGTGTGCCTTGATATTGATTTATAAATTTATCCATGATCTAATGATCAAGATTGATATGAATGTTGTTGATGTGCTCGTGTTTATGATTTATGTGATTTGGTGTTGATTTATGGATCAATCTATGATGTGCTTGTGTTGATAGGTTTAAGTACTATTGTTGTGCTTGTGTTGATGGGTTTAAGTGCTATTGATGTGATTGTTTTGATTGATTTAAGTGTTATTGATAAGCTTAACAATTTGTATGATTTAAAGCTAACTTGTCGATTTATCTATAATTGCACAATTGTGATGGATTTGAGTATTATTCATATGCTCATGACCTATAAGTTGAATGACACCTCTTATATGCATAGGCTAAATATAGATCGGTGATTGGTTAAATGACTTATAATGCTTTGTTGAGATTAATCTAAGTTGTGTTGATGAGTACTACTATAGATGCATGAACTAAGTATATAGTGTTTGCTAATTCAACATCTATTACTAAAATGAACAAAAGGAATGTTACATCATTTATAAGCTTGCTACTATGTTCTAATTATTCATGTGTTGCATGACCTATACGCATCAAAATGATTTGTGAAACTAATTAGAATGTTTCTTTGTGAACTCAATGTGTGTATCAATGTGGGTATCTTATGTACAACAACAAAGGAGAGGGAGAGTGAACAAAGGAGAGAAAGAGAAAGGAGGATTGCAATAGCAATAATAACACTAGAAGGACATCTTCAGCAATTACAAGTAAGCTAAATAATAATAATACTAATAGCAATGGACAAAGAAAAAGATTGCATGAGTACAATAATAAAGAAGAAGAAATAGCACTTGATGGCTAGGGGGAAAGGATCATTCAAGGAGGGTTTGAAGACTAAAGAAGGTGGATGTACAATTTCTCACTTGTGGCTGAAGTATGATTTTATTTTCAAATTCTTTCACCATCTTGAATACTTTCTGAATGTCATTTTTATTTCTAACATTGTGTATTGTTAAATCTTTGTTTTTGTAGATCTCTCTACCATACGCACACTCATGGGCCTAAATGACTTGGATGAGAGTTTTTTCCAAATGAACTTGGGAACACCCAAAAAGATTTGGGGCAATTTGGTATACAAATTTGCCAACAAGGGGCCAAGGATCCCCAATATGAGAATTGGTACTACCAACAAAAAGTGAGAGCATCCTGGGCCCATCTTAATTTTGGAAATCCCAAAATGAATTTTGAGTATTGATAGTTTGGTGATTTCCCCGATTTGACCTTGAATTTCTATAACGAGAAGTTCATAGTTGATAGTTTACTAACATCTGCTTCATATCTATAAGTTACTAATTGCTTCAACTTCTTTTATTCATATACATCATGGTGTGTATTGTTCCTTGGTGCTCTTAACTTTATTGATCTATTAATTCTCTTTCCATTCTACTTCTCTACACACATTCATAACTTGGATATTGGTTATTAATATTTTATACAAGGGTTGTGACTATTTATGGGTTACAAGTCACACATTTTCATTACAAATTACAAATTGATTAGGAGTGATTATGAATTGTCTTAAGGGATTATGAAACTAATGATTGTACATTAACTTAGAAGTATATTCTAACATGTAGATTCTTGAAAATCAAATGAATGTGATCTGAGAAATTTTCCATATTTTTTCTATTAAGATGGGATAGCTCTTGTGTTGTACACAATGCCTGATAAGAATATTCTCATTTTCCTTATGACTAAATGTATAGCAAATTATTATATCAGTAATGATTAAGTCTTTATCTATCTTGGCATGGTAGCAAATGAAGTTTATATGTTTTCCTTTACAAACTAAAGCTCACTAGAAGTGTGGTTGCATTACTGATTTTAGAATCATTTGGATTTGGATTTCTAATGGCAATGTAGTATGATTTTCATTTTTATGCTTATTTCACATTTACTTTGTATGTGAGATGATATTGTGTCGTGAATGACATTAAAAGAAAAGTAAAATGTTATTGCATCGTTAAATGGATTTGAAATTATTGTTTCTTATGTTTCTTATAGTCAACCATTTGGCAGGGCAAATACCTAACGAACTATACTTAGAGATATTTCTTTTATGGTCCAAGAAAATTAGAAAATGATGAGTAAATGAAAGATGATGGGTTTGGCTCCGTTGTCGGTGTGGGGTCAGCTGCCCTGGCCTGCACTATACCTTTGTATAGTCGTTCTTTTTGGGAATAAATTTTGCTCGAATTTTTCCAAAAAAAAAAGAAAAAAAAGATCAGATTTGTGCACCGTATCAGAGGAATATTGCGTAAGAGTTTTACACCTGATACTTTCTTTTTATAATCATCTTTTATTTCAACAAACCAATATTAGTTGAAACTAAAATATGAAGATGGTATTTCGTGCAAGTTAGATTATATTAATCTCTAATTTAGAAACTTAGAATTGTTTTCTTTGATCATTATCTCAATGCAAAAACATCAGAACCACTCATTTCATGAGAGAAACTTATATCCTCTATATCAGAAAATTTGAGATGCAGACAATGTGTTAGAAGAATTGGAATATAACATTCTCTAATAGATTTTCAACTTTTAGCTTATGTATATCTTGTATGGAGAATTTCTGGTTTTTGTATCATTGGTACTATGTTTTCATATGACCATACTCTTCAAATGACTGATTATGTTTTAGTTGTGCATAACTTAAGACTGCTAAGGTGAATTGGTTGAATTAATTTGCTCATAGCTGATCTACAAAGCTATGGATACAATTCCAAGTTTGATTGTTTAGACATTTGTATTGCACCGTGGATGCATATTGTATATTGAGAAATGTCAATCATCATATTTCCATTTTGTTTATGCTAGATCCTTGGCTGTTGTTTGCATCATATAATCTTTCTGCTTTATGATTTAGACTTGTTATGCTGAATTGATTGTTCTTTGAGCTCGTTTAAATGCAAAATTGGATTTTTGATGGCTGGGTAACTTTTAAAAATTTTACCCTTGCATTTTTGAGCTAGCATTTTCAGAGCTTTGGGTGTTAGATCTTGCTCACTAAGAACAGGGTGTTACATTCTAACCCTTTGCACATGTTTGTATGCAGATTCAAGTGGTAGAAGCTACGAGTTTGATGTTGATGGAGCATGAGCAATTGAGTTTCTTCTAGACTTAGTTTCCTTTGAGATTTATATCATGATAAACATGATGTATTTGAACTTATGTATCGATGGATATTATCAACTCTCCTTCAAAGTATGGCTTTGCCATGTTATGAGATTTAATTATGAATTATGGTTATGGAATTGCTACTTTAAATACTCTGATATGTATTTTAGTTTTACCATGCACTTTGGCTAAGTTTTATCATGCTTATGGTGATTATTACATTGTAATGTAAGCAGTATGACATCGCATGCCCAAGTAATAATCATTGGTGATTTAAACTTGGATTATCTTAAGTAAATTTTGGAGTGTGATAGGTACCTTGCCCCTTGCTATTCCAAGTGAACAGCTTCATGGTCTACCCAAAGACCATTTCTTGTAGACCCCTTTAAGGGCCTCCTAAATCCCAATCTCCAAATCTTGTTTGGTATTCCTTTGGCAAGTTTCCACAAGGGAAGGTCACCTCAAATTCTTCAAATTTTGAGCAACCTTGAAGCCTTCCCCATCATTCTCAAGGATCTTACGTTTAACCATCCCTAGGATCAGAGAAGTTGCATCAACCCCCAAAAAAGGGGTGATCCAAGGGCTCAAGGGAGGAAGATCTTACCCAGCACCAAGGCCCAATGAATGCTAGCTTAGTTGGACTCCCAACCCAAAACCAACCAAATGGGTCACAAACACATCCTACTTACTTGAACCTAGCAACATAGATCCCTGCTTCTCATCATTGTCAAAGGCTTGAACAACCGCACTACCCTTTAGATCTATCTATTAAGGCCTCATTTCCAAAGCAGCTCCCTACTTCTCATGATTGTCGAAGGTGTGAACACCTAAGCTGTGCCTCAAATCTGTCTCTGAAAGCCTCATTTCTGAAGCAATAGCATCCGTATAAAAGGTTTCATCTGCCAGCACTTCAAAATGATTGCCTAAACAAGGAGTTTTAGATGTTAATTTGTTATTGTTAAGATGTTAAAAGTTGTCTTAAGAAAAAGAGTGAAGATTGTTGAAGTTAACCATGTAATGTTTATATTGCTTATAACCTTGTTTTGCTTATTTAATCCCATGTTGGAGTGGTCACAGTGCGTGGAGAATCAGTAAAGAGTAAAGATTCTTTAAGGGTTGTTGTATTGAAGCAATGGCTTTGTGATCTCTATGATCATCTCTGCAAATTAAAGATTTGAAGAAACTGATTTCATGATTTTTTCTTGTTCTTTCATTCATTCTTGCAAACTTTGCAAATTCTCTCTTTTAACTATGATTATTGTTGTGTTTTAAATGTTTCATAATTCAGCATTGAACAATTTGTAATGTTTGTAACAACTGGTGTTAGAGTTGTTACAAGGTAAATTATATTTGTAAATTGTTTAGTTTTCGATGTCAGTGGGATAAAGAAGAAATTGATTTTGATGAATAAATTTCATGGCTGAAATCACAAGCCCTAGAAAATCAAAATGGAGAACCTGTTGTATGAGTGAGAACTTGAGTTGCTTATACAAAGACCAAGTGCAATTCCTGCTTTCCTTCTTATTGATGAATGAAATAGAATGAATCAAAGGGTTTTAGTGATTATTAGATATTGTTTGGAGGATTCCACTCTGACATATGTGCAAGAGAAAACAATTGTATATAGTTTGTAGTGCATATTGGAATCTTTGTATCAATTAAAGACGGTGATTAACCATGTCTTCTTGTATCAAAAATTGCACAGCCTAAAACCAGAGGTGAACAAATCTCTAACGTCTTATCTACAACACTTTAACAGTGTTATTTCCAGAATGGTTGCAATTGCAATGAGAATATCCAGTGAAGATAAAGCCACGACATTTCTTAGTTTATAGTCTGAATCATGGGACAATTTGGTAATAAATTTAAGTGATAATAGTTTGCATGCATTAGATTTTGCTCATAAATTTAAGAGATAACGATACTTTGTGTGCGTTAAAATTCGATGAAGGTGTGGGCACTGTTTTGGTTGAAGAACTTAAGCGTTTAGCCAATCAAGGTTCATCATTGAACAACGGGGCTTTTCATGTTTAACAGAGACATTTTTAAAAATAAAATAAAAAAACAGAATAGAAAACCAAGATGCTAGCACTAGGAAAAGGTTGGACACGTGAGAAAGGACTACCCACTTTTAAAGTTGATGGTAATGTTTCCAATGAAGCCGAGTCTTATGGATATGTGAACATTGTGTATGACAAAAATGACTTTTGATACTATTGATTTGAGTTATGATTATTCTCTCAGAACCATAACTAGTAGTAGTAGGTGGGAGTTGTATATTAGTTTGTATATATCCAATTTTTATACTAGTATGTGTTAAAATTATATATTATTTGAGATCATATTTGTCAATGTTAGACACCTATAGTTCAAAAACATGTGAAATAGTTCAATTTGGAAGTTTCTGGAGATACCTAAAGTCAGGATTCAACCCTGTTAGACACCAAAATTGCCAAGAGATCGTACCCATTTCATGTTTGCAAACTGGAAAACTAGGCATTAAAAAAATCATGTAATACAGCAGAATTGCTGCTTGTTGTTCCTTTAATGATTTGTTTCTTCAAGGAAGCTTTTAAATCATTTTATCAATGCTATTTTGTAAAAATTATTTTTTTTTTAAGTTTAATTTCTTGGTCACCTATTTTTAAGATATAATCTGAGTTTTTCTGAACATTTTCATTAATATGCTTTTCTTGTATTTTTCTTACAAGAGAAAAGACTTTAACAAAAATAGGCTTTTGTTGTCTCCATAGGAAACCATTAATTATGGTGCTGTAGAATTCTGTATGATTGGGGTGGGACGGGATCAGAACCCAAAATAATTTAACTATAAGTACATTTCAAAACATATAGCTGATACTTTATAGGAACTTAAGAACAACATAACAGTGCCTCAAGCACAATACAAACTGACAGCCTCTTACCTACAAACCATTGCAGAAAATGATATCGTGAAAACTGGACGATACTATAACCAGGCATATGTTTATAAGCATAGTGAAGCTATGAGATATGAGATTTTTCTGCTATACTTTAAAACAAACAAAAAATGAAAAACAAAAATCTTGTCTATTCCCAAGTCTGAAACTTGGAATCTTAAAATTATCATTGCCATTATTTGAGATGTTTGTAACATATTCTGAATTAGCTATTTCAATTGTCATTAGTTCAACATTGCAACTTTCAATTTTCAACTTCAATGCCCAAATTCCCAAGCACAATATTTTGCTTAGGATTATTGTAGTAACAGATAGGCCATTATTTGGAGTGAAAGTAAGGTGCTTGTGCTTGTTTCTCAAGTTGTAAGACTTAGGTTCAAGCCTAGGTACAGCCACTTAAAAAAGCATTAGGCTTTAGCTCATCCACTGACCCTCCTAGGACCCCACATAGTGAGAGAAGCATTGAGCCTCTAGGTGATGAGCCTTTTATTATTGTAGTAAAAGCTCCAAACAAACAAAGCTACCACACCTAATATGCAATTTCTATGACAAGCTGATTACCCAAGGAATGACAGAATTAAGGTCCCATCTTGCTAGTATTAAAGAGAAACATGTAACTGTGTGCCCAAGCCTAGCCTGCACTAACGAAATTAAGCAACAGTGATTCCTTACTTTGCTTGAGTAGAATGATAAAAATAAGAAGAGTTTATCCATGAGAAAAGTCATGGTGGATGCAAACACCCATACATACGGGACTTCTACATCAAAGCAAGACATCCTAAATCCTCTCCTACTAATTTATTTACCCCTCGCATTCTGAACCAACTTCAAGATTTTCTTCAGGTATGGATGGCTAATGCACCTGCAACAATGAGCAGTTCATCAAGCTCACATTTAGCATTTAGGGGGTATTTCCTTAACATCGATGCATTAATTGTTGCAGCAGGCCACATTTTTTAGAACACTACAGAAGAGACAATATATGCATGGAGCAAAGAAGTGAATGGTAGGATTCTAGTACAATCAGATGCTTTTGATGAGCACCTTTCAGGATGAAAAGGACATGAAAAATGTGCAAGGCTATTAATAAAGCAAGGACAAAGTTCATGTCATTATCATACCATAAGGTACAGACAGTATTCTCAATGAGGTAAAAGAAAAAGTTCAAGCTGTCTTTGAGAGGCATAAGTTGGTATGGGCACAAAAGGGAGGCAAATCAATGTGTGCTAGTTGGAGTAACAAGAAGGGAAAAAATCCCTTGAATTACTTGGCTGGCTCTATATCAAGTAGGAATCTTTAAACTCAACGATACTTAGTTCCCTTGGATATAATTATGAATTAGATTCAATTTACTCTTTCCTCATTCCTGCTAGATTTAATGTTGTTGAAAATTATTGATGTATCTTCCCATGTGAAAATGGCAAAATGCCTCTTTAATGTTTTCAAAAAGTGAATTGAGGAATCAAACTAGATTGTATTATGCAGGGACATTTGTAATACTTAGTTACTTTTTTATATTTAATTGGCTATTTTGTTCATTATATTTAATGTCTAAGTGTTTATTCACTTTATTAAGTAGGCAATTAATACATATGTTGTTAACTTTTGAAGATAGAAGTTGTGGATCATGATATCAATACTGTTTTGGGTACCGACACCCCTTAATGTTGTTAACTTCTTATTTATAGGAAAACTCTTAGAAAATGAATTCCCCAAGTTATCTCGGACGCCCTGGTTTGTGCATTATTTGGATTTATTATTGAAGCATACCGGAAAATTGAATTGGGTTAAATTCATAAGTCAAATTCTTTGTAATTGTATTTGTTCTGCATTTATAATATGTTTAGTTTCTTTTTATTCACTTTATTAACTTGTATTTTTGAAATTACTTTTATCAGAAAGTGTCAACAAAACAAGGATCATAAGCGAGTTTGTTTATGTCCACTTACATGTACATTACTTGTTCCTCAGCTTTTTGAAGATAAGACTACTCGGCCCTACAACACCATGCTTGAAGAAATTCTATTCTTCTACATGTTGTTGCAAGGTACAGAACCATACATAGAGAATGTCTTTGATGATCCAATTACTCAGATATCTCTGTTGCTAGGGGTTCTTTTTGAAGTATATATGATGATCTGATTGGTGTTTTTGATGTGGGTGGTAGCAAGCATCCCTGTACATAGGGTGTACATACACAAGATATTGATACTAAGTAACTAAATAGCAATACACAGGCTCCAAACAATGGGAAGAAGCCAATGCTTGTTCCTACATAGCCTACTTTGTCTACTCTTGAGTCTCAACTTCAATGATGGTTTCTTACCAGAAACCCTTCAGGCGTCCTCATCAAAGACCCACCTCAGTATGCTAACATCACTGGCAAGGATGATGAGGAGGAGGGGCATGAAACTACAAACAAGGAGTTGCAGTTGGACTTGGCTTTTGATGATGATCTTGATGAGGATGATCCACCTGACTTGGCTGACTTTGAACCTGGTGAGCTAGCAGAGTCGGCACAAGGTCTAGAGATAGGTCCTGATAATCAAGGTAATGTTGAGATTACACTACCAGATCTTTGAAATATGGAGGAGCAACTACACATGATCAACCTTGGGAGAAGCCGTCTTAAGAGGGGCATGGAAGACCACAATCTCAAACAAATTTCTTATAAAATGCTAAAAGGCAAGGGAGAAGGCTTGACATCTAATGCAGTGACATGAGATACTCTTGCACCTTAGCTCCTTGGTATTCTTTTGTACTTTTGTATTTGGCAATTGGTAGGATCTCTTGATTTAGGTACTTGATACTGGCAAACAATGACCTATTATTTCTATTACCATATTATTGTTTGATGTGTATGAATTCATTATTGGTGTTGATAAATACATTGCTTCATTTATATTAACTAGTTCATTTTAAAAAATTTATTTGTTTCAAAAGTTTTTCATTTTTCCTAAATGAAATGGATGATGGAAATATGATTATTATTCATACTTTTTGTTGTCATCTTTTTCAATAATAAAGCTATAAATATTTTTCCCTTAGTCGTAAAAATAACTTTATCCTATTTTTAATCACTGAATAGCATAACCATGCAAAAATTTATGGAAAACATTATCTGTCAAGATTAATAAAATTGAACTGAAAGTGAATGTATTTATTTACATCAAGTGATACCTTCTTTCATCTATTGGACCACATCAGTTTTAGAATTAATGACTTGTACAGTGTTACACAAGGATGCATCCTGGTGGAAAATTCTGCATTCAGGATGTCTTGGGGATAGGGACACATCCCAAAACATCCTAAGATGCAGGTGGGATGTGGTGCATATTACAACATTTCAAAATACATTTTATACCCTCCTTACACCTATTTTCTTTCTTGCAAAATGCTTTAAAAATGCTTCCTAGTCAAAATTGCAGTAAAAACCTTCAAAATATCTCACAAATCACAATCTACAACAAGTTTATCGATAATCTACAGTGCTTCTAAACATAATCCCATCTAAATAAAACTATTATTCATCATGTCTTGTTTGTGTCCCTGTAGTGTTCCCAAAAACTCATCCTATCCCCAAACGTGTTTGAGGACTCATCCCCACACCCCTACGTCCTAGGGACCTATGAAACACTGGACTTCTATTACCTTGCACAACATTCCAAAAAGTAAAATGTTTGACATCATACAGTTTTCTTCACACAAACAAGATTTAATTTTTTAAAAAAAATACTCTATAATAATTAGCATCATATCATCGATTAGATCAAAATTTGCATATACCTCAGGTAATTTGCATAAAAGAAGATTGCTCCAAAAAACAAAGGTGTTAACGATAAACAATTTTGTTATAATGCCTTCACAGAAATAGCTTGTAGTGCACTAGTGGAAAAAGAAAATGAAGGGTCAGCACACCAAACACATGCAGAGATAGAATTAAGAAAGCCCAAAAGATAAAGGAATTTAGCAAAGAGCTTCAGAAATCCATTAGTAACAGTGACAATCCTGACATTAGAATTGAAACCCAAGCAAAACACCAAGCTGAAATAGAAAAGTTGTAATAGGAAAACATAAAACTTCAAGACAGATTTTCCTAAAGTTCACAAGCTCTCTATAAAATGCCTCCATGAACTTTCATTATGAAGTGCTATTAGTGAAGTAAAATATTTAAAAAAAAAAATATGTAGTCGTATTCATGGTGCAGTTTCAACCTTTACATTTTGTAAGAAGTATCAGTGTTTTCCCATTAAAAAATTGAAATTAAGGGCATTTGCCAAACCAGAACTAAATTTTTTCAAGGGTTTAAGACCTTCTAAGCCCATTTTTGGGGTTTATCGTGCAAGCATGAGAGGAGAGTTATTTAATCTCCACACAAAGGTTATTGTCTGGCAGCTCACAGGAGACAACAATTTTAATTGCAATCATTGTTTTGATAATTAATCATAAATGTACGTTATAGCTTCCCTGTATTTCTCTCAATAGCTTTAGCATCTCTAGATATGCAATTTTTTTTTCTTATCATCCTTTACCTATTGGGTATCCCTTTTTTCATGTTTTATTTTGCAACAAGTAGTTTCAGGGCTTCAAGTTTGATGGTTAGTTGTTGAACCAGCTATGCATTCTCTATGACCTTTAGCAAACTTTAATTTTGGCTCTGAGGCCAACTAACTACTAATCATATGGAAGAGCCCAATCTTATAACACTAAATTATATTTTGTTCATAATCCTTTAAAGACCATAATCATATAAAGCTAAATTATATGTCATCCATAATTCTCTTCGGGCTACAATGGTAAATAATATTTCTTAAATTTTTCATCCTATATCATACACAATTTTTTTAGAATCAATTCTAGGATATGATTTTTCATAAAAGAACAAGATTCTCAACCCAAGGTTGTGGGCGATTTCTGTGGATTTGAATAAATCATTCAGCCCCTTTGATCATATCTCTGTATCCATACAACAAGGTTTTCATGTACTGTAGCAGCTCTTTCCCTTCCAGCATACACTGCTTTGATTCCAAACGCCAAAATAATGTAACCAAATAATTGTTTGGCTAATGATGGATTTTGCACCCCTAAATGAGAGAATGCTAACCTGCTTTTTTAAATACTAATCCTGGTGTAGTGAAAATCAGATCAATAGATAACATCACAGTAAGGAGAAGAGTGAGGCACTTACGGAACACCATTCTATCACATAAATAAATATTATAAATATATAGCTAAACTAGTATATTCCCATTTTCTCCATGGTCTCCATGTTCTAAATCTAAATACTTCCGTAAATCTTAGTATTGTCCAGTCCTTTGACTAGTTACAGATTACTTAACAATAACAAAGAACAAATCCTGGAATTTACAAGTACTGACTCGCTAGGTAGAACCTTTACTTTATGGAAATTATTTGTGGCAAGTTTAACGATTCTATGTTGTTCGAAATCAAACAAATACCAACGTTTTGTCTCACGACAATAATCTCTCGTACGATGCTAACAAAGCTGTAATGGACATGACGCTATACAGTTGGGATAAACAAAGGATCTCACAAGAAGCATTGAATTTTTAACTTAACAATTCCTAATTTTCTGTTCATGCATATGAGACAATCCAATATACATAAATCTTTAAGAAACTACAAGACAAACAACCATGCTTCACACATCAGACGATGCTAAAAACGAAAGCAGTAAACAGCTTAGGAGATTACAGATGTTCAGGCATATCCTTTACACTCTTGGCAACCATCTGTGTAGGTTTACAATTTAGTTTTTATTTTTTTTATTTTTTTTTGTGGCAATTCTACAGAAACAGTGGAAAGACAAAGAAGAGTCATTACCTTGCTATTGCGAGTGGCGGTGTCATCTGCGGGAACGCCGTCAGAATCCAAGCGTGCTCTAACACGCAGCAATTTTTTGAGATTGGGACGTGCGCATAGGAATGGCGCAGAAGCTGCTGCTGCTGCTGTTACTGTTCCTCTTGGCAGAGAATTCCGAAGCAGATAAAAGCCATGAAGCTCTTGCCGACAATAACCAGAAGCACAAGTAAAAGCAACGCAATGGAACGCTGCCATCGCCATGGCCTGGCCTGCACAGCTACGCGTGGTCGCAGCCTTCGGATAACTTTTTCCTTGTTATTGTTGCCTCTGCTACTGCTATTTGCCAGCGAGTTACACTGCCATGTCACTGTCATTCGGATAACCTTTTCCTTGTCATTGTTGCTTCTGCTACTGCTACTTGCCAGTGAGTTACATTACCATGTCACTGTCATTGTTATTTACGACGGTTTGGTGACGACGCTGTGCTTTGTGTGGTTCGGATAGTAAGGCCGACTACCATCCTTAATTCCTTGATCCTTAATTCCTTGATATACCAGGATCAAGATTTTTACGCAGCCTTTGCATGTCCAGTCCAGTCCAGTCCAGCGTTTGGAGGTATCATAAATTTGCTTCTGCATAAACCTCTGCAGGATTTTAGCTGCTAATACGCAGCATGCTACAGACATGGCGCTTAACCATCTCTTATCCTGCTACTTAAAAGCTAACCCTTCCGTGCTGCAAAATATGCCACTGTCAATAGCCTTGTGCTGCTAAGTGAATAGAGATATAAAATGATGTCTTTTATTTGAAGTGAACATTGTTTTTAAGGAAAATTGATGTTTGGACTTTTGCGACACCTGTCTTTGATTAGTGTTAGAAAACTTTCTGTCCAATTTGGTTGTTCTAGAAGTAGAATGGTGGCTATACGTTTTGGTGGTTAGTAGAATAGGGACTGAGACTTTGAGGTTGTTGTGGGTTCACTTTTGAGTTCCATGAATTTTTGGAAGGTTAGAAAACAAATTTTTCAATGGATGTGTTGTTTGGGAACAAACTGGAACTTTTTAGAATGACATTGAAAGAGTGCAAAAACTTTTCTTTTCAATAAAGGTGAAGATGCAAACACCTTACTCAATGTTATTATATGAATGTGATTCATTACTTTTGGAAGCAAAAGCCTTATGCCAATTCATTATATACACTCATAGCTTGTATATCTCAAACAAGAAAAATTCTCTATAGTAGTTCTTAAGGATTTGCAAGACCATTGGTGGTATTTTTAGTTGATGCAATGGTTGAGAAAATGGAATAACTCTTGGGAGGATGTGCAACAAACTCCTAAGCATATTTGCCAATTAGTCAAGAAAAAGGTTTTAACACAGATGTAAGCTAATGTGAAAGGCAAAAGATAATTTTATTTACACCACATTAGATCTAATAAACGAAATGTAAAACTCACTATCTCTTAGTTGCTATTCTCATCAAATATTGGAATGCTATCAACAAACTTCACCTAATTTTCATTATCTTGGAATTGAAAGTGAAATATGGATTCAACTCCCTCAGGAGAGTGCATTTGTAAGTTATGCAAATCAAGAGACCTTGAAAATAAGTTACATGTATTTCTTTCTTGTGCTATGACTACCCATTTGAGACAATGCTATAATGTTACAGCAAAAAGCTTGTATAATTTTTTTATGCCCCCATTGATGCTTGGTGAATTTGTAAAGTCTATCTTTATTTTTGATGAAAATGTAATATCTATCCAATAGATCCTATGGGTCTTGATGTAATAGAACTTCATTTCATTTCCTACAAAGTTTTACCAATCCTTAAGGTTTTGTTAAGATTTTATAGTTTTCATAAATTATATTAGATATTTTATATATATAGTATGAAAATTAAAAATGAATACTTTAAGGAGGATATACAAGAACTTAAATATATACTTTAAGGATGAGTAACAAGTCCAAACAAAACTCAACAATCCATTACTTTCATTTTCAACTTTTGCCTATCTTACACACTCTTAGCTAAAAATTTTTCAGGAGAAAAGCAACACAAGAACTTTTTGCCAAAATTTTTTGAGAGAAAAAGCAATACAAGAACTTTCTGAGCATTCACGGTACAAAAATTTTTGGCTAAGAATGTGCGAGGTAAGCAATGATCAAAAAGGAGGATGGTGGATTGCTAGGTTTTGTTTAGACTTGTTATTTATCTTGAAAGTATAAATTTAGGTTCTTTTATATTATCCTTAAAGCATTTATTTTCAATTTTTATATTAGGTCTCAGTTAGGCTTTCGCTCATCTACCAACCCTTCTAGGAGCTACTTAGTGAGATGAGCACTATGGCTCCAAGTGATGATCCTCAAAAGGAGAGGAGGTTGCAATGACAAGGCCTAAGTATGGGGGCTGATAGATGCCCAATGCTGAAATATTGGATAACATGATTAATATGATAGAATTTTTAATGTATTCTATGCTCGATAGGGACATGAATTTTGTCCAAGGAAACAAACTTGTCATCTAACTATTGTATTGACAAAATGTGTAGGCTAATCTATATTTTTTTTTCCAAAATCAAAAAAGAAAAATAGCAAAATTTGGGTCAAAAAGTAAATCCACTTAGGTTTAGACTAAATGTAACTCAAAAAAATTTATTTTGTTTGGTTTGCACAAAATAGAGATTTACCACCATAGGCATGTACAACAAGCCAAGAATGGATGCTTATCACCATAGGCTAGGATAGATTTAAGAGATGACATAAAAATACATCAAAAACAAATGAAAAGCTCTTATTTAGGAATTGCATAAATAAAGATTCAAAGAAAAGTTAATTTGATTAATGTAACATTCTATATAGGTTTTTCTAGTTTTTTAAATAATGAAAAAGGTAAATTTAGTGAATTAAAAAACAAAATAAGATAGAGTCTTGATCCAATAAATTAAAAATTAAACATTCAAGTAGGAATACTATAAAACCATATCAAAACACTAAAATTCTCATAGAATATATTGCCTAATAACTAGAAAAGAGAGTTGCCATGAAAAAATACTGCAAAAAGCAATTGAACTAGCACAAAAAGAAGATATCGAAGGTATTCATATACAAGTTGTAGGTCATTTAGCCAATATAGAAAGGATCCAAAAAGTCAAAATCAAAATAGGTAGAGTTATGTTGCAAACACTTCAAGTTGAAATGAACTATTATTCTTATATAGTTTGAAGAATCCATGGAACTTTAGGAATTTTACTTTGAATCTTCATGAAAAAACAATGATTACAAAAATTGTGAAACCCAACTCAAATTAATTATGTAAGTTTGAATAAGAAAGAATTGACTTCTAAAAAACATGCTATGCTTAGTGTGTGACTCATTAGACCTAAGCTTCTTATTTTCCACAAAGAAAAGAAAATCCACGAGTGGATTCATGTTACCAAAAATCTATAAACTTATCTTAGAACTCTTTATTTTTGAGTTCTACATATTGGTGGAAGAAAGTAACAAATTATACGTGAGAGTAAAAGAAAGCTTTCTTTTTGTAAAGCAAGAAAGAAACTATATATATATTGTAATATGAAACAAGTAAAAGAATAAAGTATTCTTTTAGTTTGTTATATGTATGATTTTTGTATTGAATAATGTAATGGAAAAAAGCATTTTAATTCATTCAAAAGTATAGTCTACTAAAGAAGTGGAAGAAGAACTTTGCATCGATAGGAACTAACTCAAGGAGCTCTAAAAAATGGGACTTAAGTTCCACTATTGAAAAAAATCTAAACATTCTTGTTTTTGAAGCCATAGAGATGGTGGAATTTCTAATTCCATAAACAAAAAATTTTAGGCATTTTTTTAGGATCGAATGGGAAATGAAACCAAAATAAAAATTTGAATCTAGATCAAATCTTGAGATATCTAGAATCATCCTATAAGAAAAAGAGAGAAATAGAGTCTATATTTACTCATGAAATTATCCTTGGTTGCTTAACTAATTAGAAAAAAAGTGTGTCTGTGTATATAGATACATACTTTGTCTACCAGAAATAATCCTTGGAATCTTCATGAGGAGTCATATGATACAAAAGCCTCATGTCTAGTTTTAAATTAGTAAAAGGAACTATCAATCACTTTACCAACAACAACTAGAATCATCAACTATGTTAAATGGTAATTCATACATTTTCTTGATTCACAAGTCATTGTTGTTAAGTTAACTCAATCAAGTTATAAAAGTGTTGATGAGTAGTTGGATATTCCAACACTCTACTATACAAGTCACGAATGTTCATGCACGACTAGATCGTAATTCGTGGATGGAAAATGTATGTATGCTAGTGGTTGATACTTGGTTTGTGATCATTGTCTTCTCACATTGAGTTAGTAAAGTGTAGATAGTATGGTTTAACTCTCAATGAGGTATATGATATCACGACATTGTAGGCTCAAATTAATCCTAAGTGTTTCCATAGTGAAAATGAAAATAAAATCTAAATCAAGGTAATAAGATGTAAATCTATCCTAGCCTATGGTGATAAGCATCCATTATTGGCTTGTTGTACATGCCTTGGGCTCATGTAACCGTTACTCGGCTTACAAAGTGAATTTACTATTAAGTGAATCAAGTAAAGTCACCAATGGGTTACCAAACGATTACACTTAATGCTTGAAACTAGTTGTAATTATTCTACATTACTAATGGACATATTAGAAAATAAAAGTAAACTAAGTGAGATGCTGCAATGATAAGATACAATATCAATCTTTACTGCTGGTCATGAATTGTGTCCAGGTACAATCCACTCGAATAAAGACTTCGTATAACTATTAGTACCACAGTATAGGCATTCATTACTAACTCTAACTCTAATTGTAACTCATGGAAAGAAATTGCAAAAATTTTGCTAAGTGTTGTGTAAAAGTTATTTTGTTGACATGACAAAGGGTTGGTATTTATAGTGTTGACTTGGATCCACTACATCACATCAACAATGACGTATGCAAGGCTGCGATGTTGTAGATACGATATTGTAAATGCAATATCATAGATAGAATATTGTATTCATTGAGAAAAAGGTTTTATCATACCCCCATGACTGACTAGAGACTCATCCTCGAGTTAAAAAAATGGAGGAAAAAATCCCTAACAAAATTGTGAGGTGTATTCACACTTTGACATGACTACTTATATACATTGCTAACTTGACTCTGAATGCTACATTGTGGTCTAGTGGTGTTTACAAAATTATCATTTATAACATGATTGACACAATTTTGACAAACCAAAACAATGAAATAAAGTAAAACAAAATAATAAAGCATGATCTAGCCTCATGTTCCTAGTCACAGTGGCTCTTCCATCAACTTCTTTCCTATATCGTTAAGCTTCTGAAACTAATATTTGTTAAGTAGTGCCCAAAGTTTTTCCTCCTCTTATCTTGGATCATGTACTATCCAAGCAAATTCAGCAATGTTTGCTAGAGTCAATACTTCCTAGGGACATGGATGCTACAAAAACATTTTGTTTTCCTTCACATACCCAGTTGCAAACTATCATCTTTCTTCTCCAAATGCCTAATCACTTTTCTTAATTCTTGATAGTCAATCATTATGTAGACTAGGTTTGTTGCTACATCCTTCTAATCCTAGTAGCTTACTTTGATCACCTTGAGCTCAAATTTTGTGATGTGCAATTTTTGTTGCACATCCTTCCTATCTACAAACTCCTTCTCATAGATTGCATATAATGTGGCTACTTGCTACTCTAGCTCAATTCTAGGCTTCCCTACCATTAACATGGCTAAGTTAGTATAATGAATGTTCACTAACCCCATGTATTCTATTAGGTTCTCAATCTACAAGTTTTTTATTTTTCATTTCAGCTTGATGAACATAGGTAAGACTATCCAAGATAGGCTACCAATTAGATGCCTACGTAGTGATGGCATTGATCTTGGCTTTGGCTATCTGGATTTCTTTTTTCGTTGATCTACTTATACATTCCCACTTGGTCCTTGAAGTGTTCCTTAAGTCTTTCATGCTTTTTGGCCTCATTTTGCCATGTGCTAATCTTAATCATTGACTTTTGGTAGATTGCACAAATTTCCTTCATTAATGAGGTTTTATTTTCTCTGGCCAATTTCCTCATATCTTGGATGACTCTAGCAAATTATTCTCTTAATTGGTGGATGCTTGCTTCAAGAACATTATTTTGCTTTTCTATGTTTATCAACCTCATATTTTTTGTAGCAATTTCTTTTGTTCCCTTTCCCTAGGGTAGTTAATGCTTTGGCATGAGCATATGTTTGGGCTTTTGCCATAGAGGTATTCCACATTGCCTTCTCCTTTTCCATCTCCACTTAGACATTTCAAGCTATCAACTAAGCTACTTGATCAATTCTAAATTTATTTAGCTAGTTTGGTGTTACATATTGTGCAAGGTCTCACTTTTCTACTCTCAATGTTGTCAATTTAGCTTGCAACCTATACACTTTATTCTCTACATGTTTGACTCTAGTTTTTGCCATGATCAACTACCCTTTGCTGAAATTAGATCTAACTATCTTGTAGTGATATTGCTGGAGATATCAAAGAGATTCTACATTACTTGGTCTATATGCAATAGCCAATCTATGATGTCTTCATTTTCTTATGGGACCATGGATGTAACGGCTATCATTCAACATCTCTGATTTTAGTAATATCTACTAGTGGCATAATGGGAACATTGAATGATTCCTTAATGTGATTTGTGATCACCTTTGCTACTCTTGTTGCATCTTGGTGTTGCATTACAATGACTATGGCTCCTTCTCTTGTCTCTAGCATGACCTGAAAGGATGCAAAGTTCCTAAAGATTTACTATGCCCAAACTTCATCCTCTCCTGCCTACAATGAGATTTGACCACTAGTTAGTCCTATTGATACTACAAGCCTTATAGAATTATCTTTGACTTTATATAGTGTAGAACCTTCCCTATTTCCCCAACTTATAATTTCAAAAATTTGATATAGGTGGCTTATCAAAGGTCGATAATCCAGTTGTGCTAGTGGAGCACTTGATTTAGTCTATCAATAACTAGAGTTGATTCTTTAGGTCCTACTTGCTCTTGTCTAACAATTGGGATATTTCTTGTAGATGTGGATCCTATTGCTTCCTCAATGTTGGTTGGCTTCTCTAGCTAATCTTTCTTTAGAGGCACTAGTTTAGACATTTTAGCATAGGATGCATTCTCAACCTTGCATAGGACATCATTTTTGTAACCTAGAATTCCTACATGCTTACGCAACCTTTTGATAATGTAAGGGAATAACAAAGTGAGCTTTCCTGCCTTCTTTTCTTTGAATATTTTTTGAATCTATAAAAATAATAAATGAGTCATGTTTGCATTGAATTTCCCCATGAGAATGGCGCTTCCTATTACAGCGTAGGTGGAAATTCTATTGAACCTTTTGGTGGGAAAAATTTGGTAGGTCCCAATCTTAAAATATATTTTCTTCTTAGTAGATAATTCACTATATTCTTTATCCACTTTATCATAGGCTCTTTGTAGCCATAGTTTCTTTGCCTTAGTGTCAGATCTTATGGATATCTGTGCAATATTTACTCCGATATTAGGAATGTTTAGTGCCTTTGAAATTACTTCCATTAAGGCATTGTGACTCCTTCAATCTTAATTATAGCATCATCTTACTTATTTCTCCAAAATTAATAGACTTTGCCTAAGTACCATTCACCATTACATGATAGAGTTGGCCAAAGAGGAGAGGCTTGGAGTTATTCTTAGATATTTTCAAGTGAAATTTCCATGAATGTTCTGAAGTTGAGTTCCACAATGATTGTGGATATGATTAATTTCTCCTGGATGACTTGGAGACATTCAACTAATACGTGAGTTGTGGTCCTTACTCTAGAGCTAGCAGTACTTTAGGCTCAGCTTGCGCAAAGTATTTAGTTGTAGGTGTTTGCTAATGGATGCTAAAGGATTAAGCTTCCTATTCAGCTTATGGGCTTGTTCTCTAGCTTATCCTCTACCTCTACCTCTAGGTTTCTTACCTCTTTGTTGTGAGGGTTCTTTGGTTGTGGGTCTTTTCGGAGCCATTTGCAATCATAAAGGATTTGTTTGTGATTACCCAAGGATTTCAAATAGGTTCCTAATGATTCATAGTCCTCTCTCACGTTCTTGGATTTGATCAAAATTTTATCCTTGTTCTTATATTTTGTTTAGTTCTTATTAGTATTGTAGAGTTAGGAATTTTGAAAAGAATCCCTTATTATTTGTACTTTTAATTAGTATGGCCTCTTATAATTGTTATTCTTGTACTTATTGTGTATTCAAATGAGTAGTTAGAAGGAATTATTAAGTTCATTAGCTCTTATTCAATTATTTGATCAAGATTTGATTGATTATTCTTATTCTTACCCTTAATGTACTCACTCTTCTAGCAATAGAAAAACTTTTTCTTAAATTGCCCAACTTTGCACAATGCTTTCCCCCATAACTAAGTTAATCACCTTGTGATCAAAAGGGTTCAAGCATCATGCAAATAGGAGCTATGATGAGGAAGTTATGGAGTTTGGAAGTTTGGGCATTAGAGGTCAGAAAAATAGCATGAACTCCCCTTACTTGGAATGTGGAAAATGAAAAATTTTCTAACTCCCATGCATATATATATGAAAGATTTATATTAGATACATAATAGAAACAACATCATACCTACAACATATTAGGATTGAATACATCATAACTATGATGTCATTATCAAAATATTTTGGATTTTGGGTAATTTTGGTGGAAAAATTGAATCAAATAGATAGTTCGGAAGATGTAGAGATGGTATGAAGTGTTCTTAATCATAGATGATGCTCAAAATATGAAAATTTAGAAATAATAGTTTGTGAAATAATGACAAAGTAAGGTAATGAGGTTGATGGGAGATGGTGGTAGAAATTGCTAAAAGTATGATTAGATATGAAAATGTAGGATAGTGCAAAATGATGATTTAAGTGTTTTGGAGGCACAAGATTATGTGGAATTGTTCATCAAGTATAAGGTACAAAAGTTATACAAGTGGGTCCTCCCCAAAGAAGGCTCTAGCCCTTAGTGCCTTTGTATAACCACATCTACAATTATCCATAGGCACTTAAGGAGTTTAATGTAAAACATACCTATCTTCCAAAACACACTTGTTAATATCACCTATATGAGAGAATAACACTATATTATACAAAATCATTAAAGTATGATTATATATAATAATGAGGTGGAATGGGAGTAGCAAGGGATTGTAGAAATTAGAATGTGAGGTATCTTACTGTAGGCATAATGAATCCTATGTGTGATATGTGGTTAGAAGAATCATTAGCCTTTTTGTCCAATATCTAAACAAAGTCCATATTACTTACTAATGAGTCGCATCCATTTGGTTGCGTCGACGTGGCCTTGTCAACTAGGCCTCATCGACGCATCGTATCATGCGTTGACGAGGCCTCATTGATGTAGTGTTGGTTTTCTTGATTTTCAACTATAAATACATGTTTGCAATCACATTTATGGCAAGTAGAGATTGTAGCTGTAGTGGAGCTCTTGCATTTTTTCCATTTGAAAGTTAGAATTTTTCCATGAGTGCTTGCAGTAGGAGTCATTGAGTGTATGGATCTTTATTCGAGCATTGTTGTACCTAAGCACGATAGTGTGTGCAACAATAAAGATGAACTTTCTGATAAACCTTGCAGCACTTTGGATAGATTAGCTATTTCATTTATCCAATTACTATTTTCAATTATTTACTGAATGTTTTCAATTAATTATTAAATATTTTCTAGTCATTATGTTAATGAGGCAATTAAGCGAGATAAATTACACACATAAGTACAACCGCTTTGAGTGTAACATGTATTTGCTTGGTAATCCCAGCAACATTATTGCTTGGTATGCCCAGTAGTGTAGCACTTGGTCGCCTAACAGTGGATACGTGGGTTTAGGACATGTATGGAAAGTGGGATCGAATGCTTATGTTAGGATTAGTTAAATGATTAGTTAATTAAATCCCTTTTTATCTACAATTTAAGCACCCAACTATAAAACATAAAAATGATAAAAATCGAATACCTTAGCTATACTTAACCATACCAACAAATGTCACAAGTGTAATTGGGAAGACAATGATTGACCTTAAGGCTGGATTCAGTTCTTAAAGGACTAGTGCATCAGAAATAATAAAGTCCATGGAATTTGATTGGATCACGCATAAATGCTTTGTGATTCATATGGTTGGGCATAGGGGTACCTCACTGTTCATCATCGACATTATTACTGGGGACTTTGTTTGTGGAACTTGTGCTATTTAGGTCTAAATGAATACCGTTAATATCATTGTACTAGCCTCAAGGTCAATATCATTCCAAATATACATAGAATTATAAAAGCACATTGATAAATTTTTTTTTTGTTTTCAAAAATGTCGTCTTCTTCCCGCAAGAAAGAAGATACCAAACCACCAATCCCATAAGAATGCAAGGTGGTATACACTCATCTAGATGAGTCTGTGCCAAATTTCACCTTCATCCTACATCAAGATGAATAGTTGTATGGCATGATATGGAGGGCAACGTCGTCTTACCCCTTGATTGATTTATGCCTAGGATGCTATTCAAAACCCTTAAGAGGTTGGGCATAGTAGATCTTCACAAAGAATACGTTGTAGATGGATATGATACTAGAAACTACTATTCCACTAAAACACAACACAAACAAGATCAACGTCAGGAGAAACTTCATGAATTTACAAAGGGAAAACATTACACCAATCCCTTGTTCCTACTAAATCAAGATGACATTGAGGATCCTCCTACTAAAGGTTCTCAACATGAAGATTCTCCACCCCCTAATACTGATGGTGAGGGTGTGAACCTGAACTTGCGATTCACTATTCATAAATTGGGTTCAAGAAAACGTAATAGTCAAGGTAGGGACTCAGGCAAGTACCACAATAGTAAGGGATCTTAGGATGGTGATTGTAATAAACGTAAGAGTGGTGGTGGACATCATAGTGGCAGTGGTAGTCCACCTTCCTCTTC
This sequence comes from Gnetum montanum, assembly GCA_015680685.1. NCBI lineage: Eukaryota > Viridiplantae > Streptophyta > Gnetopsida > Gnetales > Gnetaceae > Gnetum > Gnetum montanum. Next base: position 275,493 of record MNCI01028072.1, read on the forward strand.
ATCCTCTTCATCAAATTTTGAACATTCCTCTCCATCTAATGATTCACATGGAAGCTATTGTCGAAACAACCATGATGAAGGTGATCAGTGAAACAACAATGACTATGAAGGCCACCAAAACCAAAAGGGTGACCAAAACCATTATCAACGTCATCAACGCAATGATGATGATGAGCCTCTATTAGTGACTCAAAGTATGCTCAACATTGCGAAGGTAGTGAGAATCCCAACCAGGTATATGAAGGATAGTTGGATCAAACGCCTAGACATGAACAATATCCAAAGATTTGAAGGGGATACAACTCTAATCCACAAACACATCTACAAGCTTTTCAAGATGCCTGTGCCTTACAAAACATAGAGAATGAATGGTAAAAACTCAAGCTTTTCCCAAGGATACTCATTAAGGAATCTAAAAGTTGGTATTGGTCCTTAGAGCCTAAATCTATCCATAGATGGAGTACCATGTTAGAACTATTCAATGATAAATATTAGACATACTCCAGAATGTCTAATACGAGAAGGCAAACCCAAGGCTAGAAACAAGAAGCACATGAACCCTTGGATGCCACCATGGGTTGATACTATTCACTCCTACACTGATGCCCTAGCCATGGTTATTCTCAAAGGGAACAAATTCACCACATCATAGATGGACTCAGAGTAGAAACACGGAAAACCCTTGGCATGTATGCCCAAGGAAGATTGTCTAAACCGAGAGCTCATCAAATCCAAATGTTAATTGAGTAGGTAGCAAAAGAAGAAGTTGAGCTATGAAGCAAGGAAAGTGCTGAAGAGTATAATAAGGACCCCTCCATCAGAAAACAAGAGGTTTGATTTTGTGACAAGGAGGAATCACCCTTGATGAAGTGGTGAATAGAAAGACGTTGCCCATCCAAAAATTTATTTCTAACATTTTGACCAAGGTTGACAAATTATGGGACTCTTTGGATGAAAAATTTCAAACTGCTTTGAAGATTTCTGAAGAATTCAAAGAGAAAAATAGTGATCATAATTGTAGGAGGTGAAAATAAGTTGAACATGCCTACTAAAGAGGTATGGGAAAAGTTACTGTAGTAGAGGAAGTTGTGGAGTCTAACTCTAATGATGAAACTAAATGTGAAAATTGCCAATACGAACATCCAAATTGATGTTGCCCTGTGAGGTTACACTTACAAGAGTCTAGAGTGTATGCATTGAATCCTTGCCTAGCATGCAGGCAAGCTCTAAGACGATTGCATGTAGGCAACCAGATCTATACAGGTACTATGTTTAGCAGCCCATCTGCTCTAGAAGTTTTGCAAGTCATACATCATTCTAGCATCACTATTACCCTCCAAAGTACCATTGAACACATTCATCATCTACTCAAGGGAACCCATATCCATATCATCCTCTACATCCCTTTACACATACACTACCACCTTCAACCCAGTCACCTCCTACTCTATCCATGTAGGGTGAGATTCCTCCATAGCCACAACAACGAAATGCTACGAGGGTTGTACACTCATAATCGATTTTTCGGCTGAGTGGTCTTAACAATCAATCATGAAAAAGACCTTTCTTTTGGCCTAGCAGTCATTTCTAGCCTAACAACCTAGTTTGGTTGATCACCCTGCATCTCCAACACCCTCATCCTCTACATCAAAAACCTTCAAGTGCCTTTCAAACCAAGTGCTGCCTAGGATCCACATTATAATGTTAACTCATGTTGTTTTCGACTAGATTAAGGCTAGAGATCTTCCTACAAAAAGATCTGCCCCAGGAAGTCCACTCATTTATCTATAGATTGCTAGACATGAGCCATGCAAAGCTCTTCTTAGCTCTAGTTCTGGAGTTAATCTCATCTCCCATGACATGTACAAGGCTTAGAATCTACCACCTCTGAAGAAGAGTAACATCCGTTTGGAATTAGTAAATTAATCAATTACTGTCCCTCTAGGATTAGTAGAGGAAATTATAACCACAGTTTGTGGGTGGTCCTATCATGTTGATTTTCTAGTGATCAAAGTGGACAACTGCAAAAATGATTTCCCCATCATCATGGGAAGAGCTTGTTTAAGCATGACTGATGCAAGAATGGGTATAAGGAACTTATCTTTAGAAATATCCAAGGAAAATGAGCTAGGCAAAATTGAGAAGAAGTGTATTCCATGCATCGCATACAGTGATAATGAGTGCAATTGCATGCAAAAGATTTGGTTAACCAAGAGTACCTACATTAAGGCATGCAATCAGTGTGCATCAGAAATTAACATTCAAAGGTGTTTGTAAGCAAAAACCACAAGCAAGAGGACACCTAGTGGCTGATAGCTGATTTAGATAGTAGCACAATATGCATGGAGCCAACTGAGAGCCTAACATGTGCATATGTTAAAGGCATGGACAAAATTAAACAATTTTATTCCTAACTCTCTAATGAAGATGATGATAACTATTGGGGAGAGTTGGAAATCCTTGATCACTTCAAGCAGGAGCCCTTAGAACTAAAAAATTTACTAGCTAGTATGGAGTATGCATTTTTAAAGAATCGTAAATCAATCATCATTAATGCCAAACTTGCTCCTGAACAAAAAGAAAAGTTGTTGAAAGTAATGAACAAATGGTCAATAGCCTTTGCTTGGTCATATCTAGAGCTAATAGGAATCGATCTAAGGATATGCTAGCATTGCATTTACATTGACCCAATCATGAAGCCTAGAAGATAGCTATTGAGGCAGCTGAACCCCAAATTGAAGCAAATTATCAAAGAGGAAATAGAACAACTCCTCAAGGTGAGGTTCATCTATCCAATTTCGGATAGTGAGTGGGTTAGCCCACTTGTAATTGTACCAAAGAAGGTTGGAAAATGGAGAGTTTGCATCAACTTCAAGCTATTGAATATGGTAACATTTAAAGATCACTTTCCTTTACTATTTGTAGATCAAGTGTTAGAAACTATATCTAGGCATTGTTATTATAGTTTCTTGGATGGTTATAGTAGCTATAATCAAATCCAAATTACACCCGAAGGTTAGGCTAAGACAACATTCATGAGTCCCTGGGGGACTTTGCACATTGTAAGATACCATTTGGTTTGTGCAATGCCCCTGCAACCTTTTAATGCTTGGTCTTTAGTATCTTTCAATAGTAGATTGGTAGTTGTGTTGAAGTCTTCATGGATGACTTTTCCACCTATGAAGCTACCTTTGAGTAAGCCTTGGACCGGCTTGAGCAAGTACTGAAAAGATGTGTAGAGACAAACCTACAACTCAATTAGCAAAAGAGCCATCTCATGGTCCAAGAAGGCATTGTACTAGGGCACCAAATTTTGCAAAAAGAAATTGAGGTAGACCTAGAAAAGATAAGGGTCATCCAAGGAATAACATGCCAACCAAAGACCATTAAAGATGTTCGATCATTCCTTGGACATACTGACTACTACTAGTGATTCATAGAGAATTTCTCTAAGATTGCAAAGTTGTTGGTAGAGCTTACAAAGAAAGATGCACCTTTCATTTATACTAAGAACTGTGAACATGCATTCCAAAAATTAAAGAAGAAATTTGTAGAAACACCAATCCTATGAGCACCAGAATAGTCCAGACCCTTCCATATCATGATAGATCCATCTAACTATGCTTTGGGGGTAGTGCTCATGCAAATGGATGATAAGAAACATCCATACTACATCCACTACACGAGTTAAAGCATTGTGGAAGCACAGTTAAACTACACCACCACAGAAAAAGAAATAATGGCAGTGGTGTACGTATTAGAAAAGTTCAAATACTACATGCTTGGTTATAAAGTATTTGTGCATACAGACCACATTGCAATTTACTTTCTCATTAACAAGCCAATGGTGACACGGTGGCTCGTGTTCTTGTAGGAATTCGACCTCCCTATGGTAGATCGAAAAGGAATCGAGAATGTGATTGCTGACCACCTCTCTTGCTTAAGATGGAATAATAAAGAGGATGAGAGTTCACTCTCTGATCAATTTTCAAATGAACTCCTCTTTATAGGAGCAATAAGTGAATAAATGCCTGAAAAAGCAATATGATATAATGGCATCCTCACATATCTTCTCACTCAAGAGATGCCATAAGGCTTAGATTTTAGGAAGAAGCAACAATTTCTTCATCAGGCCAAATACTTCATGAAAATCAACGGACACATTTACAAGGTGTGTGTTAATGGCCTAATTTGTTGGTGTGTCCCTAACGAAGATCAACTACATGTTCTCCAAAATACTCACAAAGGACCTTGTGGAGGTCACTATGCAGGGAGACGCATGGCCATAAAAATCCTAATGGTAGGATATTATTGGCCTACAATCTTTAGGGATGCCCACTAGTTCGTCAAGTCTTGTGAACATTGTCAACATGACGAGGGGATGACCACTCACATGGAAGGTCCTTACCAGTGGATTCAACCACTAGAACCTTTTGACATGTGGGGCATTGACTTCATGGGTCCCATCACACCCATGTCCAACAAAAAGGTGTATATTATAGTAACATTTGACTACTACACAAAATGGGTAGAAGCGGTAGCCATTATTGATTGTACATCATCCACTACTATCAAATTTATGCAACAAAATATCGTGAATAGGTTTGGGGCGTCATGTTCACTAATTTTTGATAATGGAACTCATTTCATAGGTGCCACACTTAGAAAATTAATGTAATGCTTAGGGGTAGAACATGAATTAAATTAACAACACCTTACCACCCCCAAGCCAATGGTTAAGCAGAGGTAACTAATCCAGAGATTACGAAAATACTAACACAGACCATTAGCAAATATAGGAAGGACTGGAGTACAAAACTTAACAATGTTCTCTAGGCTTATCATTCAACTTGGAAACTTCCTATTGGTTATTCCCCCTACGAGTTGGTATACAGAAAGCTTCCAATGCTTCCAATCCAATCTAAGCTCCATACACTCTCAATGGCTTGTGATCTAAACGTTGATCTAAGTTTAGCACAGAAGGAAAGATTGATCAATCTAAACATGCTAGATGAAAATCAATTGGTGGCCCTATCCTTGAATGAGGTGAACAAGGCATTCAACAAGCAACGTCATGACCTTAGAATCAGGAAAGTAAAACTTCAACCAGGAGATAAGGTTCTCTACTGGAACCCCACACATGTATCCCAAAAGAAAAAATTCCAAACATTGTAGGAGGGACCTTACATAATTAATCAAACCTTTTCCTTTGGGTCATGATAATCTACAAACTTGAAAGCCCAAATAAAAAGTAGTTGGTCAACATTCAACAAGCAAAGCCTTTCCTAGAATCAAGACAGGCTAGTGTAACTACTGCCTCAACACATGGACAACCACGTTCTATTTTTGGATCTTCTCCTTCCAACTCAATCATGGGGGAGATGGCCATCTATGCTAACAATCCATTTGGTTTCTCAGTTTTTCTACTTTTTTTCATGTTTTTAATTTTTTCAAATTATTTATTTTACAAATTCTTGAATTTTCAAATTTTTCTAATTTTACACCATCTTTAGTACCTTTGAACTTTCTTGATTATTTTACATTTTCTTATATATTTTGCTTTTTCTGGTTTGATTTGATTTAAGTATGTATTTCCTCATTTTTGCTAATAAATTTGCTTAATTGCCATAGGACACAATGTTACTATTGCTGTCTACTAATGATGGTTTGTGCTTAATGTGTGATTGTTGATGTTTGGTTTCTATTTTTGAATTCTAATGTTTGATAGCTTTGACATGGTTTATTTTTCATGGAATAAGTAGTGAGTCCACATCATTCACCCATCCAACGAACTCTATGGTTTTCCTTGTTCTGGGAATCTAAGGTCCCTTTCATTAAAGAAGCTTTTAATCAATCGGTGACCTTGGTAGTTCCAAAATTAGGAAGGATTCAAAGATTTGTAAAGGGTATGACTTCAAGGGGACTCAATACTCTTTGTACTCTTTTACTTGCTTGAGTGCTTGAGTGTGTTTCACAAACTTCTTATCATTTCAAACTACCCATTGAAGGAAGTCAAATAATGTCGTTGCATGGTGTGGTTCCTATTAAAAAAAAACTATGGGAATTCAAAGCACACCCCTTTGACATGAATAGGTCCTTGGATGGTGTGGTTCCCATTTCAAAAAAAAAAAAAAAAACCAATGGGAATTCAAACCACATCCCTTAAACAAATAAAATAGGCTACAAGCACTAATTATGGGACTTGAACAGTATGCACCTATGCTTAAAGATCCCCTTTAACTAAGGCCCTCTCTCTCACTTCCTACTTCTCTTTTTCTCTCTTTGTGGAATGGTGGTTGTTTTATGGAAGCACTCTTATGTCATGAGTGAGTGGATCAATCTTAGAGTGGTGATGCGAAGTCACTAAAAGTGGCTGGTTTTGGTTTGGATTGAGGATGGATTTTCTTGGGTCATTTTAACCATAAATTCCATAAGGGACTTCTTATGACCTCAATTTGGAACTCCATTCCACCTTCTCTAGCATCCATCCATGCTGCCATAACTCACCTCATTACTGGGTTCTATGTTATGCTCTATGTCTTGGTCTAATGTGTTGGGATTCTTAAGTAGATTTTTTTGGGTTGGTCCTTAACTTTTCATGACCATTAATCAACTATGGGGCCCAAGGACTCTTCAATTGAGGTTATGCAAGGAAAAAAAGAGCATAAGCCTACTATGGGGAGGATCCACTTGCATAGCTTTTGGAATGGTTTGTTAAGGTTCCTTACCTTTGACATCGCTACAATCCTTTCACATATTTCATTGAGTATATCGCTTAGTGCTCCTTAATCTTTCATTTCATTCATCCACTAAATCAAAAATTTTCCATTTTTCCAAATTTATGAACTTCAACACCATCTTCTCATGTTTTCATATTGTTCTTAGTCCTTTAAGCTTTCATTTGACCCCAATTTCATCCAAAAATTCCTTGTATTTTGAAAGTTTGACCAAAGTCAACAGTGGTCAATAATTGTGTCAACGAGGCCCCATTGATGAGGCCTTGTCAATGTAGTGAGTATAACCTATATATACCACCTAGCACTTTGTTTTCCAAATTGCTCATAACACATGGGGAGTTTTTGCAATTTTTTAGAGCCTAAAAACCTTTCAGAGCTTATAACTTCCCAACCGTTTATCCAAATCACTTCATTTTTCAATCCTGCACTTACCAAAAGTAAAATATTTATTGTGAGGGCTACAAATCTTAAGGTTTCTGATGGAAAATCAATGAAAAATTTTGAAAATTATTCTAACTCCCCCAAAGGGTTGATAACCTTAACAACATATAAACATCAACGTTTTTCAACAGTTAATCCTTCCAAACAACCTTTGAGATGATTTATTAATGATAACACATAAATAAATGATAATTGGATTAATTAAATTAGCCATAATCACAACTTAGCTAAGTGTGACTACCCTTAAGAGATAAGGTATCCTAATTGCTTTAAGGTTACATGATGATTGCTAATCCATGGTCTCATTGTGATTACAGATTACACCAAAATCAAAATGCTCGAAAGAAGGAGAAACCTTGTAATCATGGGAGAAATGACGCAGAGCTAGAGGGGGCCAACAAGAACAAGGCCAAAAATTACTAAAAGCAACCCATGCAACAGGACCTCTTCATGAGGATCCCGAAGTGGAATTTATCTAACAGATTCCAAAAGAAGAAGTGCCAATAGAATAATCCCAAAGAGGGAAAGTTCCTAGGCCTGCAACAAGACTTGAGGTTACTTTGACTCAAGCCTGCCTAGACATTATCAGGTCTCAAGAAACCCAAAGATCAGTTCTTCAAGAGATTAACTTTGGGCCATTTTTGGAGAAAGCCCCAAAGGATGTCAAGACACAATTGCAAGCCTCTCCCATGTGGCTAGTCATCACTCAACTCATCAATGTCTATCAACTGTGTCAAAGTATGTCTATAGAAGTTAGTTAGGTTGATTTGATCATAAGGGAAGGGTATGTATTCCTTCCCATTTCGGTGGATGATTTCAAACTAACATTTGGACTTAAATTCCAAACATGGGATTAGGGGACCTACTTGAATTTCAGCATAAATAAAATTAGAATATTCTTCATTAATAATAGTGAAGTCTGGTTCTTGTTCCCTTCGTCTAAGTGATTGCTTACATTCAATAACAATTAGATCCTTAGGATCATATATGTAGACAGCTTCTTGATTAGGGGCCATGTGTATTATATTATGGGGTAATATCATAGAACAACAAAAAGGCATAAACAAAGTGCTTATGAGAGTTTATGTAGGAATTTCAGTGGAAAAGAGCCTTAGTGTATGAGACAATCCTAACATATGATGTAGGTAATCCTAATGTATGAGGTAATCTTAGTGTATGAAAGCTTTAGCATACAAGGCAAATGAAAGCTTTAGTGTATGAAGCCTTAACTACATAGCATACAAAAGCTTTAGCATATGAAGCAAATGAAATCTTTAGTGTACGAAGCCTTAACTACACAACATGCAAAAGCTTTAGTGTACGAAGCAAATGAAAGCTTCAGTATACAAACCTTAACTATACAACATATGAAAGCTTTAGCATATGAAGCAAATGAAAGCCTTAGTGTACAAAGCCTTAACTACATAGCATACAAAAGCTTTTGCGTACAAAGCAAATGAAAGCTTTAGCAATCTTAGTGTATGAGACTACACAATCTTAACTACACTATACTGCAAAGCAAAATTTTTCCCTTAAAATTTATTAAAGGAAAAATGGCTGAGAAACTATAAAATGTGAATGGTGTAAACAAGGATTTGCAATGTACGCTACAATTGCAAAGGCAGTGTAGGAGAGGCTGCAAGAGAGATTGAACTTTGAGAAGACCTAGCATTGATGTAAAGATTAAATAAAGCTAAAATAAGTTGCAATCTGCATGTTGGGCTTTAGGAAAGTTCAACACTAATCTTTATTATATAAATAGGTTCACATGCTAAAGCAAACACTAATGGAAAATTCTACAGCAGGTTTTAGTGAAGAAGTTGAGTAGAGGCCCTCTTTCTAGTGCTAAAAAATTGTAACACCTCAAAAATTCAATGCTAGATATCAAAAGATTTTAGAGAAAAAATAGTTTTAACTTTAGATTCATGGGACTTACAAAGAGAATCTAAAGCACCCTAGATGGTCTTGTCGATCACCTAGGCACTTATAAATCTATTACAAGTGTGTGTAATATAAATGTAAAGCATATGAAAAGGTAGTTGACATGCTAGATTTGACTATAGAGAAATGTAAAATAGAATGTAACAAACAAATGAACCTATAAGCTTGTATTAAATGATAAAACATTCACAGAACCAAAGTTTAGAGAATACAAGTTTTGGGAATTTTAATGCCTAAGAGCTTAAGGAAAAATTCTTAGAACTTGATACAACTAGTAGGATATGTTCTATAGTCGAATCTATCCTCAAGGATGCTACATGATCTATCCTTTAAGCTTTACTCACCATTTATTTCCTTTGCAACTTTGATCTACGTTGGGGGAAAAATGGTTGTTGACTCTTGGGTATCTACATTACTCTAAAAGTCACATGTTCAGTCTGGATGCAAATTCGCCAAAAGTCTTTACAATGAAATAGATTCTCATTTAAATAGGCTTTGGATTTTTGATTTGCTACTGATTAATTCTATCATGATTACTGACAGATTTCTAGCAAATTCTGTCGTACCTGGAACACCTTCATGTAGCATATTAACAATTTTAGCTAATTTTCGTTCTTCATACACTACCTTTGTACGTTGCCCAATGTACAGAATTTCTATACCCAACATATAGGATTAAAACCCAAATCTTGTATGTTCTCTTTGTAGGTTGTCCAGCATAGGGAACTACAATGCTTAGCGTATGAGGCTAAGATACAAGATTTTGTAACTTTTGAAGCAGTTTTAACCCCCTCAAGTTAGCATACATGGATTTTGCAGCTTCCACAAGCTAGGAGATAAGACATTTATAGGTTGTGAAGCATTTTTTAGCCTCTACAAGCTGGAATATATGAGATCTACAATGTATAGGTTGCGCATCTCATATTTTACATTAAAAAGTGCCTTAAATTCCAGTAATATAGGGACATAATGTAAGATTTTTGGAAGAATAAGGCAATTGTATCTACCTTTATTTTTCCACCAAAATACAAAGAATTTTTGCTATGGGTTATAACATGAATTTTCCTTGGGGTGTTTCAATGTTTGTCACTATTGCGGTGACTTCTTACTAGTCAGTGGTGATAGTGTTGAGTTATGGGCAATAATAGGTGAGCATTGGTCATAGGTTGCTGTAGGTTTGCTTGCAAATGGCAGAGGAACCCTAATAACAAATGGTTTCCTAGCTTTAGATGGATTGATACTTCTTTGTTTAGGCTGTGATGTTGTTGTCATTAAAGATGGAACTACAAAAGGCTCTTTAGGAGTCAAAGGTGATGGTATCCATATAACAAATAGTGTTTTAGGCTTTAGGTCTTTAAGTGCTAAATGGTGGTACCTTGATGACAAAGGATTTCCTAGGAGGACTAGAGCATTTGGTTTCTATGAATAATGCTATGGTGTAGGGGTCATTATTTGGTGTTTGAAGGATTGGATCTATTTAATACTAGCTCTCCATGATCGATCATCTTCTAAAGATCATCCTTAAGGGCTAAGAAAAAATTAGTATCATGACTAGCTAGCTCATGTACTTGGACTTGTTCTTGTGCTCATAGTTTGTTTTCATTTGGTTGGAAGCATACAAAGTAGATGGTTGAGATGGGGCAGAAGATGCATTAGGTCATAGTGACTTTCATCCTTTTGGATGTTTTGTGTTTTTTTGCTACTATGGTCACAGTTGCTTACACTTACTTAGTTTTATCCTTATCCCTCCTCATATATGAGTTTTGATAGGCTATGTAGACCATATCGTTGCTAGCTTCAATTACCTCCCCAATGTTCTTAATCTATGAAAAATCTTGGCTTAATGATCGAGGGCCTAAGTAGTAAAGCTTTGACTTAATGAAGTTGTTGACTACCCTTTTGAAAATGGCTAAAAAATGGATTTCAAAGATGAGCTTTGGAATCTTGTTGAGTGTTGCATTACATCTTTGAACAAACTTTTGAACTAATTCAAGTGGCCCCTTCCTCACTTCATGAGTTAATCTAAAGTTGTATATAGTTTTAAACTATATTTGAAATGATTGACAAAATGGATTATTAAGTCATTAAGGGAGGAGATGGAACCTCTCAGTAACATTTGGTACCCATCTAGGGCCTTTTCCATTAAGGACATAGGGAAGATTTGCAACAAGATGTATGGTTAAGCTTCCAACAAAAGACATTTGGAGTAGAAGATGATAAGATTTGCATTGGGATCATCTTCGCCATTGTATTTGGTGAAGTGGGGAATTGGGATACTTGCAGGGAGTATTATTTGAGGGACTATTGGGTTGATTGGATCATCTTAGTAAAATTTTATAACTTTTACTATTTGGGTAGTATTGGGCTTGAGCTTTTGCAACTCCTTAGTAAGGTTCTAGATCATCTAAAAAGCTTGATTCGAGCCTTTTAGAGCTCTTGAGGATTGCATTGGTTGTTGCACAATTTGTGCTTGTGAGATGAGTAATGGTATAGATTGGAGAGGTTGTGTGACTACTGTCGTAGGTGGGTTGAGCATAGAAAATGACATTTGTATAGGGATATGTGGAGTGAAATGGGTATTAGGATTAAATGAGTTACGTGACAAATGTGGAATTTGAGGTCTTCATGAGAGACCAGCCAAAATTGTAAATGGTTGGAGCATGATGGGAATAACTGGTGGAGGTTGGGGCACTATGGCAAAAGGTGTTGTGGCAAGCATAAAAGTGAACAAGGGAGCAAGTTGAGAGTTTTGATTCATGGAGGTTAGAGGAGGTGTTTGGTGTTTGGTTTATTACTGAGATTGAGTGCATGGGATTAGTCATGGTGATCTTAGAAATGGATTGTTGTAAATGATCCCTCAAGTGGATATCAATCTCATGGTAGGCTCCAAACTTATCATGATCCTTTTGATTTGGCCCTAAACTAGCTTCTTCAATTACTTCACCCTCATCATCTACATCCACTAATTGTGTTAACTTGTGTATATAAAACTTTGATAGTTCAATGTGGTCATAGGAAGAGGGAATGTACTCTTTTCTATTCTATTGGATTAGCGCATACTGGTGCTTAGATTTCAACACCTTATGTGGGATGCGTAAAGCAACTTGAATCTTTGCATAGATGAAATTGTAATGTTCCTAGTCAATATTCATGTACACTAGCTTATGTCCTAGACATCTAAGGGATTACCTATGCTCCACAATGTCTAGGTCCTTAGGATCATAGATACAAATGGATTTCTAGTTTGAGGCCATGTCAACGATGTTATGTGACAATATAGTTGACACAAAAGACACAAAATAGTATAAAGCTTAAGGATTGAGTAGATGTAGTATAAGCTTTAACAACGTGGATGAGGAATTAAATGTAGTGTATTCACTATAGCAGTGTAAATGTGGAATAACGTGTAGTGCAAACACTGAAACAACATAAATGAAACTGTAACTGTAATTGTGATTATAACTATAAATGCAATAATAAAAGAATAAAATAGCGTAATGGTAAAAACATTGTATTCAATGTAGAATTTTAAACATAATGTTTTTGTGGCAATGCTGGGATTTTTGAGGAAAAGAGAAGTAAATTTTGAGGATTTAGGTAGCCATATGTTAGTGTATCTACAGGGTTTGATTACAGAAGAGATGTTTGTGGTTGGGATAAAAACTCTGGTGTAGAAAAACTAAAAAGAAGATGTTGAAGCTCAAAAACGCCGGTCAAATCACTCAAAATAGCTCCTACTCACTAAATACGTTGCTACAAAATGGTTGAAATAGGCAAATACATTATGGCAAAGAAAGCAAGGTAGAGGCCCTCTTTCTAGCACCTGAAAATTGTAGCAATAGAAAAATTCGGTGTTGAAAACCAAATAAATCCATATAGAATAATTTTACCTCAAGATCTACATGTCTTGAAAAGGATCTAAGGTACCTTAGATGGTTTTGTCAATCACCTAAGGACTTGAGAGATTTGTTACCAAATAAAATAAGCGAAAACACATGATAACGTATGAACAGTGTAGATCCAACGTTGGATTCAAGAACAAATCAAGAAATAATGCAGAAAATATGTGAAAATTGTGGCAAAAACAACTCAAATTTTGTATTAATATTAATGAGAAAATACATAATGAGAGAGTACATATTTGCAAATGTTACGCAAATTCTTGTGAAATCACTATTGAAGATCGGATGCATAGATGGGTAACATGTGTTTCGCAATCTTTCTAAAATGTCTAGTTTGCTTGACGTATAGGTTGTAACAGATTCTTGACACTCTTCATGATCAGTGCTAAGAAATGGCTTTGGGCTTTTAGATCTCTGCTCTACTCCAAAAGTCTCAAGTTTAGAAGAGTTTGAATGACGCAAAAGTCCTCAAAATGATGTCAATTCTTGGTTTTATAGGTTGTGGTTTTATAGGCTATGGCTTGGGCAAGTTTCTGAGCATCATACACAACATTTTTGACATTTTTTATGATCCAAAATTGCAACATTTTTCACTACAATGTTTTTGAGCAATTACATTGGAATGCCAACGTTTTTGACATTATGAGCATTAATTTGTTTTAGCATAATTCATGGCCTTTTTTCATGTCTTGTACCATAAATTACACGTTACAAAGTGAGAATGCTCTAGGATTTTGGCAAAATAAGGCTACAAGATTGATTTTTTGAAGGGAAATTAAGGCCTTTATTTTTGCTCTCGAATTCAACCAGAATTACATAACAAAATTTGGCTACAAGGCTTCATTGCTTACAACCAAAATTTTCTTTTAAGGGTTTTACAATTCAACCATTATTGTTAAGAATTTCACACCTTAAAGGGCTTATGCATTTTTTGAATAATTTTTGGAATGATTGCCACATTGCTAATATTTAGATATGTTACAAAACCTTGTTCACAAGTTGTTTTAACTTTTTTCCATTGTTCAACCCTTTTTGCAAATTTCTTTCCAATAAGATATGCATTTATCTAAAGATTTTTCCTATTTTGCACTTTATCTTCTATATCATGAAACTTAACAATTATATGTTAAGGCTGTTCACATTGTTCACTTGGAACCTTAAAAACTTTATAAATTTTTGAAGTAATATATAGCTCATATATAATTTTTTTATCTTTCTTAAATAAAGTTTCATCTTTCTGCACATGTAGATCTCATCTTTGTCTTTGTTTCTTTAAAAATTAGATTCATTTTTATTTTCCTCCACCTTAGCTTCAAGTTCGGCTAATTTCAACAAAATTTGTTCATTATCCTTTGAAGCAATGCTAGTTTCATTTTTTCCTTCAATATTCTCTTCGAGGGAAACCCCTGAAAAATATGTTTGTTTTATCCATGGATTTCATCCAACAATGCTATCTTGCTAACCATACACTCCCATTATGCAACTAGAATTTATTTGAGAGCACTTGCTTTTACAAATTTTTTTTGTGTGCCTTGTGATAATGTCATAATAAATTTTTCAAATTTCTTTAGCAAACTCCTCAATTTTTTTGACAATGAATCCATACTCATAAAATATCAATCTCTTTGACAACAAATCCATACTCATAAAATATCAATCAATATGGCCTACTTGTAACTTCTCTTCCTATGATGTTCTATGATGTTAAAACTCTTATAGAACCTTTCTGCTAAAACACTCGCCATTGAAACTCTCACCCTGGTTAATAATGTTTTTTAAAAAACTCATAACAAGTATATTTCTTTTTTGTCCAAGGTCGACAAACTTTCTCAAATTATGATTTTAGTTTCAGTTTAAATTAATATATATAAAACGGAAAGAAATCTAGAACTAGCAGTTCATGGAGAGAAAAATGCCTAAACTTTAATAATAAACGTAACGCCCGAAATGGTATGCAATTCGAAAAGTAAGGCGGTAAGAGAATCCGTCAATTTTGACTCTGAATGGGCGATGCCGTATGGGTAAGAAGAAGCAGTCGTCAAATTGTCATTGTTCAGTAACAATGAAATTGTAGCTTTAATGCGAAAGAAACATGCTATCTATTTTCTGAAACAGACTTGGTCAGAGATTTGGCAAGTTTGCCTTCCATGACTGTGTCTGTACTGCATTTGTTTTTGGCTTTTTGTCGAAGTTTTAGTTTGTGAAACACGACCACAACGCAGCGCCTACACCTCTCATCGTTTATTCATTGCTAAACGTGCATCAAAATATTTACGCCATACCTTTTCAAACAAATATATGCGCGACGCGCGCACCATTTGTTACTTGTTCTTCTCTGCATGCAGTGCAGGCTCAGAATTGTTCAAATGCCATTTGCCATTCGCTGGGAAAAGCATATTTAGATCACCAGAGATCAGTTTGGCAGGTATGTTTGTTGTTTATTAAATTGCAAGTCGCCTCGCCTACTCCTGGACAGCGTTCGCCATTGTTTACCCGGTGATGCAGATCGATCGGTAGAAAAATGAATACGCGGTACGCACGCCTGTGCCAGCGCAATTGTTCATGTATATGAGGATGGATTCTTTGGATCGGATGAACTGGGAGAAACAGAAATCAATCCTTGCGTGAGCGAGAAACAGATCAAGAATTCAATTCTTTGCACTGGTGCTATCTTCTCCGTTAAATCTCTTTCCGCATCACGGCAGAAAACCAGTCTCTATTGCAGAGCAGAGTGAAGAGGAAGGAGGAGGATGGAGGCGGAGGCGGACAGAAACGAGAGAAGAAAAGCAGCAAAGGCCAAGAGCAAAGAGAAAGAGAGAGGAGGAGGAGGAAGCAGAGGGAAAATGTCAATGAGCAAGGCGTGGAGGCTGAGTCGGCCGGCCGCGCTGGTAACGTATCAGATAGCGCCCATGAGCCCTGGCACTGGCACTAGCACTAGCACCAGCAGCAGCAGTGCCAGTGCTACATCATCCTTCACCTTTAACTCTCTCATCATTCCACGACGGGCCATGCATCGCAGGAGAAACTCACGCTCCCAAAACCAGCAGGAGCAGGAGCAGGAGCAGGAGCAGGAGCCGACGTCGCCCAAGGTGTCGTGCATAGGCCAAGTACGGCGACAAAATTGCCGACCTCGCAGCCCAACTCATGAGAGCAAGAGCACCAACACAGCGTCGAGGCCTTCTTGGCCTTCTCCTTGTCATTCTTCTGCTTCTGCTTCTGCTTCTGCTTCTCCGTCTAACTCGCCGCGCAAGTTTCTGGATCGTCTTTTGTCGTTCCTGAGTAAGGCGGAACCTGCTCCTCCTCGTCCTCGTCCTCCGCCGCGGCGGTCAGAGGCGGCAGCATCGCAGAAAACGGCTGCTGCTGCTGAGTTATCGTCGCAGCTACAGCAGATGCGGATGCTGTCGTCATCCAGCAGCAGCAGCAAAAGGAGAAGGACACCGCCGAATTCAAATTTGTACGGGGGACAAAATATGGTGAGCCACAGCAGCAGCAACAGCACCAGTGTTGCAAGTAGACAAGGACAAGGAAACGAAGGAGGCCAGAATTTGTGGAAGCGACGCATGCGCTCTGAGCCACCGCCTGTGCTTGACACGGCACGGCGGAGCTCGTTTTCCCAATTCTCAAAATTGGGTTAGGGTTAGGGTTAGGGCTAGGGCTAGGGCTAGGTCTGGTTGGTCCATCCACGGACTGAGCTGTGCTCTACGATGGCGTGCGTCCGTGACGGCGCATTTGTTTTGTCGGTTGTGTATTGTACGTGGATTTGTGTAATTTCTGTACGTTTCATTCAAGAAATCGTCCATCGTGAATTCGTGATGCTCCTAATTTTGACCATACCATGCATGGCTCTGGTGAGCTTTTAATACGCCCACGACCCACGACGTTTCTCGCGGGTGTCTTGTTTGTCTGGCGTAGGATCAGACACAAATAATGATGGGGCCTGCTTGGTGTTAATTTCTTGTCTTGGATGATGTGCGAGCGTCAGAACGTTTTCTACGAACACGTCTCAAAATTCACGAATTCGCTTCTTAAACGCAACGCAGCTTCCTCCCAAGTTCCAACTTTCAGGCGACGTGTTGTACTTGTACAAGATCATCAGCACTGGAGATTCGCGATTCCGGAGATTCGCGATTCCGATTCCGGATATTGTGCCGGAGATTCGCGATTCCAGATAAATTTTGATGAACGGTCCGCATCGGATTTCATAATTTTCAATGAAATTTTGTCTGGATTTATACATGTACATTGAAATGGTCCTTGCCTTGCCTTTTTGGTTCTTACGATGTCTGCATTGTGCATTAAAATCTTACGGATATGCATACAATGCATTAAAATCTTACGGATATGCATTAAAATCTTACGGATATGCAGAACTAGAAGGGCGTTGCATTGTGCATTAAAATCTTACGGATATGCAGAACTGGAGGGGGAACGCCGCTATCAGTCTTTCAGATGAAACCTGAGATTGGGTGTGTCAATAATTCTAGTAAGGTGAAAGCTTTATCCGCGCATTCACCTTGAATAGAATATAGTCAATGAGGGGCTGCGATGGCAAATGAGGGGCTGCGATAATCAGGGAATTGACGGGGGCCCGCACAAGCGGTGGAGCATGAGCCTTTCATGCTTCATGGGAGCTGCTTTGATACTAAATTGACGGCTGGTAGACTCATTCGCAGGTGGTTCGGGTATTTCATGCTTAAGCAAACAAGCAATCAAGATTCATGGCATCGGCATGAGACGGATCACAGAAAACAAGGGAGTACGAATGAATAAACAAACGCACGGAAATCACGAAAGGGCTACTTTGGTAAACGAAGGCCGAAGGGCCAAGTATGGGTCATAAGGAAATCAAGTTTGGGACGGGGCGTGTGAGGAAAACATTGCATTTGCATGGATTGGCCTGCCTTTGGGAGCGTCAAAGGTTCCGCCATGACTCACACATTTACGCGTGTTTATTGTTCATGGCTGGTTTTTGCTCTTTTTCTCCTATCTCTGCTGAAAAACGAAAAAACAAAACAGGGTCATTGTCATGGGTCATGACTCAGGAACATGATGACGGATGGATGCTTATTCAACTTTTTTAAAAAATCTGTTTGCTAGTAAAGCAACGAAGCCCAGCAGCACATGGCCAATGGCCATGTGCAACCTTATGGTGCTCTGTTTTTACTTTCCCCTTCATCATGAGTAGTGCCGATTTTTGAGCGTCCGAAAGGTTCTCTGTCATTGTAGGTGAGGTGAGTTACTGGTCTGTGCCTAGTTTAGTTAAGTTGTACCTTCTTATAATGTGGTCATCTTCAACATGGCCAGGGGAGGGGACAGCGTCTTGTTAAAGTAGTGATTGAACAAAAGTATTAGCAGATGTGATTTGTTATAAATTTGGTTAAGGGTTGAGACTTAATTAAATTTTTGGAAATATTGGATTGAGTAACAAAATGGTTTCATTTTATTGCTATTATTTTGGTTATTGCAGAAATTATATGTTTGGCCAGATTATAGGTTATGGTGGGTGAGTAAGGAAATAGATTCAATGCCCTCCATACCTTTGCAAATTTTTTTGCTTCAATTTAATGGTGATATTGCAATCTTCTTTGCAACTTTTAAGCATGAACAATATTTTGGATTTACATTGTACTTGTTCTATATTTTACAATGTTTTTTTTATGATATATGAGATTTAACCTTTTTAAAAAAACTTATATATTTAAATTTTCTGTATCACATCCCCGGATATGAACCTATCCCCACTTTTTCTTGATGCACACCAATCATGAATCCTCGATTCCTCGCTTCCACAAATCGAATTCTTTTGATGCATAGTTGGAGAGAGTGCAAATCTTATGACCCAACTACCTAAGTTACAAATGTTGTTCCATGACCCATGCATTATGTTGGCAAAAATCTTTTTAGTCCTTCAAGATTATTCAAATATGGGGGGGGGGGGGGGGGGGGGGGGGGCCCCCA
>MNCI01028072.1:298071-403139 GCA_015680685.1 Gnetum montanum
GAAGCCTATCAGTTAGGCCTCGGACATTCCAAGATAGGAAGTTCATGGAGAAGCTCTAGTTGTTATGAGTGACAAGGCGGTAAAAGGGTTGGGGTTAGGAGTGTCAGTTGTCATAGTAGAGGAAAGAATGGCAAAGGAGTTGCTGGTATTTACCATTAAAGCTTGGTTAGTTTTGGGTAGAGGAGATAAAGGAGGAGTGGTGGTGTTAGATGCTTTAGCCCTTTTCCTTCCCCCAACCATGACAAACTCATCTCGTAGAAGTGAGTCTTGGACTGATTGTGAGTGGATGATTGGTGCTTTAGACTTGGCCTTAATGAGAGAATGGGATTGAGAGACTCTTTCCTTGAGAGGAGCAGACGAGGAAGAAAGGTGTGAAGCATTGTTAGAGGTAGAACCGAACTTAATGGGAGCAATTGGTGGGTTAGGTTGACGAGTGACTACAGGACTGGATTTGGGAGGATTGATTTGAGATTTTTTCTTAGCTAGAAAGGGACAGGTGGAAATGTGGTGCTCTGCACGATGGAAGTAGCTACAGGAGTTAGGAAGATAAAAATAGTCTACCTTTTGTTTAAAAACCTTGCCTCCAGCTCCTAAAGTTAAAGTGGTTTTCTTTTGGGAAAGGTCTAGTTCGATACAGTAGCGACGATAGTGAGCCCCGTTAACCTCAATTCCACGGTCGGAGATGACTCGACCTAAGGTGCTAACTATGTCTCGCTCAAGAGGTGAAAATATTAAAGGAAGATGAGGGAGCTCTACATAACAAGGGATAATATTAAAGGCTGGGTCGCTGACATTGAAATCAAATTTCCAGGCCTGGGCGATAAGTGTAGCATTCCGAGCAAGGAAAATTCGAAGACAGAGAGCTTTCTCGATTTGAGAAGCCTTCGAAAGCTCAGCAAGGACAAAATTACGAGCATAATAACGAGCGTGTGAGACTTGAATTCCGTGGGCTTGTAAAATAGTTTTAATATGCAGATTGATGCTTAAAGAGCGAGGTAGATAACCTACTATTTGAAAAAAAATAAAACGTGCAGAAAAGTCTTCAGAAATAGAGTCAAAAATATCTTGAGGTATCAGAAAATCCAAAGATTCAGAGTTGGGAGAACTCCCCTGAGGAGGAGAAGAAGCACCCGCTGAAGATTCATCCATATCCTTGCCTGAAAGGAGCTCCTCGTCCATTGGAACTGGCTGCACGTCGGTAGGAACGCGTCGGGATTCAACTCTGGTATTCAACTCTGGTTGCGTAGATCTGGCCGCGGGTTGCACAGATCGGGCAGATCTGAATAGATCTGGCTGTGGGATGCGCACGTGGCGCACGACGTGAGGGAGGTGAGGGCTGAGACGGCGGCCAAACGAAGTTTTGGCCCTGAGGCGGCGGCCAGGCGAAACCCTGACCCGAAACAGAAGCAGAACCAGGCCAGAAACCCTTGTTGGAGTGCGCAGGGCCAGAGCGCCACAGGTTGGAGGACCTGTCAGCAGTGTGACCATGGCCACGACGGGAGGAAAATTGGCCGTGACTGGGAGCAGATCGGCCACCACCGCGATCGAAGGAAGAGCTGCTAGGGCCGCTGCGACCGACAAAACGGCTAGTGCGTCCGTTCAAAAATAGTTTGTTGTCGTTATTCCAAATGAAAGCTTCTAATGTACCACATGAAGCAAAAAGTGAAATGTGAGTTCAAATGAATGTCTAAAAATGTTGATTATTCAAATATGGATACAATGTAACCTTTAGTGGTAATGAATATATAATTATTTAAAAATATTAAATTTTTTAAAAGTGTAATTGAAGATTAATTTTTTGGGATATTGTGGTAAGATAAGATTAATTTTATGGATAACTTTTTAATAATAAAATATATAAAATTGATAATTAACATTAAGATAACTAAATTCTATAACATACTAAATAATGATGTGATGAAGAAAATGTGTCATATTGTTCATTTGATACTATCTTAGCCAATTTTAATTCATTAATTTTTCTTTGTAATTTTCTCTATTGATCCATTTCTACTTCAAGGATTTCATCATACAAAGCCATGTTTTTTACTTACTTCATATTCATATTCCATATTCCTTCCTTAATGACTATAAATGACTCAATTCAATATTTATATTGATGAAAAATTTAACTTCAAATTAAATCTCATCGTCATAAGATTTAATCATTGCATTAATAGGCAACAAATCTAATATAGAATAATTAGCAGAAAATTTTATAGAGAAAATGGAACAACAATTGGTGAAATAGAAGAATTGGAATTCCTTATAATGTGCAAGCAAATAAATGAAATTGCAATAGTTAATAATATATTTATGTTATGTTTATGAGTCATATCTAGGAGTGATTTGTGTAGATTGTTTATTGTTGACTATCAATCTTACTAAGAGTTGTCTCATAAATAAGGTGTAATGCATTAGTTATGCATCTCAAGTTGTATGAAGCAATGTCCTTTCAATGATTATCTATAATTTTGCATGAATTTTAATTTTAATTCTCTTGGTTTCACATGCTTAGCTTGTGTGTAGCTTCAAATGTGGTATAAGAGAGGATTTACCTAGCTTGATGGTGCATAATGAAGCTGATGCTAGGGATTTTCATAATGGTGAGCATAGAATTGATGCCTTATGGTCTATGTTGGAGTTACATAGGGAAGCGATTAAGTCATAAGAGGGACAATTGATTGAGATTCTTGATCAGCTTTGACAAATGGGGCTCAATGCCAAAAGAGAACTTGTTATTGAGAGGAAAAAAGGTCAAGGATTTGTCCCAACCCAACCTATGGATCATCCTATTCTTGGTAGGTGTGTGTAGGGTAGAAATGCTTATGCATGTCAACTTTGGCAAGTTGCCCTCATAGATGAATTTGATAATAAAGAAGAAGATGACAAGTATGACCTATACTAACAACAATTTGCAAGGAAAAGTAAGGACCATAAAGAGTATTAGATGAAGGAAGATATCACAACCTTTAATTGTATCCTGCATATTAAAGATTTTCTTGATTACTCTAAAGTAGAGTAATTTTTCTAAATGATAGAGGTTCTTGAAGAATGAGTGGTAAGGTTGGTTACATTCTGACTAAGAAGTGGAACTGCTATTTGGTGGGATCAATTTCAAAGACAGAAACAACAAAAAAAATTTCTTGTCTAATTATGATAGAAGATGAAGTAACCTTTGATGATAAGGCTTTTGCCTCCCTATTGGAAGCAATATTTATTTCAACATTATCAAAATTGCAAGCAAGGTACTCAATTAGTTTTTAATTATACTACTAAAATTTTAAGGTTAGCCATACATAATGAATTTTTAGAAATAGAAGCGCAAAGGGTGGCTAGGTACCTCAATGGATTGAGGCCATCAATTCAAGAGAAAATTGGCATTTCAAATTTTGTGGTCCATAAAGAGACCACAACATGGCTTTGAAAGCTAAGTTAATGGAGAACTCTATTTGCAAATTAGAGTCCACATGTAAAACCAATTATGATTCATCTTATACTGGTAGAGTCAAGGCAATTCAATCAGCATCTCAATTTCAATCTCAATCTAAGCAATTTGATAGCAACATTTCAAGGCAAGTAACAACACCTAGTAAGGAGGTGTCTAAGAACTTAAATCCTTATGCTATGCCAATAGTTGGTAAATGTTATCAATGTCGAAAAACTAGACATACATCTAATCAATTTCCTAATAGGAAACAAGTAAATCTAGTTGAACTTGGAAATGTAGCCATGACAAAGGAAGAAGTTGACCTTGTAGGGAATGATGACTTGAAAAGAATTGAATTTGCAAAGGTGAATGGAGACCAAGTAACCTATGTGCTGTGTTAGCTATTTACTCATCTAAATAAGTTGTCTCTTTATAATGTTTTAGCATTTTCTAGTCATTTTTTATGTTAAAAATAAGGTTTGTGATTTGATAATAGATAATGGTAGTATTGAGAACGTTGTAGCTAAAGGATTTGTGAAACATCTAAGGTTTTCTTCAAAAAAGCACATTGCGTCATATTCTATTGGCTAGATAAAAAAAAGACCATGTAGTTATAATAACTAAAATTTATAGAATTCCTCTTTCTATTAGGCAATGATGTACTAGTTTGTGATGTTATTAATATGAATGCTAGCCATATTTTGTTAGGAAGATCATGAAAATATTATGTTATTGCTAACTATAAGGGAAGAACTAACATTTATTTTTTCAAATGATATGTGATGAGTCATAGTTTTGTTGGCTGCGTCGACGAGGCCTTGTCGACACAACCTCATCAACTGGGCCTTGTCGACAAGGCCTCATCAACGTAGTGTTTACTTTTTGGCTATAAATACGTGTCCACCAACCACATTTATGGCAACAGGATTTCAATAGTAGCGAAGCTCTTGCAATTTGTTCATTTAAGAGTTAGAAGTTTTCTCCCAAGTGCCCGCAACAGGAGTCATTGAGTGTACAAATCTTTATTCAAGCATTGTTGTACCTAAGCATGATAGTATATGTGGCAATAAAGACAAGCTTTCTAATAAACCTTGTAGCATTCTAGATAGATTAAATATTTTATTGATGCATTTAATGTTTTTAATTATTTATTAAATGTTTTCAATTATTTATTAAATGTTCTTCAACAATTAAGCTAATGAAGTAGTTAAACAAGATAAGCCAGATAGATTAAACACATAAGTATGACCATTTCAAGCATAACATGTATTCACTTGGTAATCCCAACAGTGTTATTGCTTAGTACACCCAGTAGTGTAGTGCTAGGTAACCCAGTAGTGGACACATGGGTTTAGGATGTGTGCAGAGAGTGGGACTAGATGCTTATGTTAGGACTAGTTAGATACTAGTTAATTAGTTAATCCAATTACTTTGTCTCCCTTTAAACACCAAACCATAAAATACAAAATGATAAAAATCAAATGCCTCAATTACACTTAACCATACCAGTGTACATCAAAAGTGTAATTGGGAAGACAATGATTGACCTTAAGGCAAGATTCACCTCCTAGAGGGCTAGTGCATCGAAAACTATAAAGTTCACGAAATTTGACTGGATTGTGTGTGAATGCTTGTGATTTGTATAGTTGGACGTAGGGGATACCTCACTACTCATCATTGGTGTTGTTACCGAGGACTTTGTTTGTTGAAAAATACGCTATCTAGAATTAGTGAATATTATTTATATCATTGGATGAACTCAAGGTCAACATCACTCTCAACGACATATAAAATACTAAGCACACTAATAATTTTATTCATTTTGCAAAATGTCTTCTTCTTCCCACAGACATGAAGATGTCAAATCATCGGCCCCGCAAAAGTTCAAAGTGGTATGTACTCATCCAAATGAGTATGTACCAGACTTCACCTTCATCCTACATTAGGATGAATAGCTGCGATGGCATGATATGAAGGGCAACATTGTCTTGCCCTTGGATCGATCTGTACACGGGATGCTACTTCAAACTCTTAAGAAGTTGGGCATTCTAGATCTTCACGAAGAATTCATTATGGATGGTTATGACACTCAAGATTATCATCCCACTAAAACACAATGTAGGCGAGATCAACACCAGGAGAAGCACCATGAGTTTACAAAGGGAAAACACTTTAGTAATCCCTTGTACCTGCTAAACCAAGATGACAATGAGGATCCTCTTCTTGAAGGTTCTCAACATGAAGATTCTCCACCCCCTATTATTGGTAATGAGGGTGTGACCCTAAACTTGCAATCAACTATTCATAAAATAGGTTCAGGAAAAAGTGACATTCAAGGCAAGGACTTAGGTAAACATCACAATACTAAGGGATCTAAGAATGGTGGTCATAATGAGCAAAAAAGTGGTGGCAGACATTGCGGTGGTGGTTGTCGTACACATTCCTCTCCATCCTGTTCATCTGATTCCAAACATTCCTCTTCATTTGCTGGTTTCGTGGAAGCCACTATCAAAATAATCATGATGAAGGTGATTAACAAGACAATAATGATCGTGAAGGCCACCAAGACTGAAGGGGTGGCCAAAACCATCATCGATGTCATCGACATAGTGATGATGATGAACCCCTGTTAGCAACTCAAAGCATGCTTTATGAGCAGTGATATTGCATATGCGATATCATATCCACGATATTGCATCTGCCCTTGCGATATCGCGTACACGATATCGCGGCCCACCGCAATGTATATAAATAAGAGGTGGATTTTCCTATTCTAGACACTTAGACTTAGACCCTTAGCCAAACTATAGTAGTTTTACCATTCCAGAGTTAGAATAATTTCCATGTGCCCGCAGTAGGAGTTTTAAAGTGAACGGATCTTTAGTCGAGCAAATTGTACCTGAGCATACATTTGTGCATGGCAATAAAGAAAAACTTTGTGATAAACCTTGCAGCATGTGGACTAAGCTAAATAGGAATTAATTATTGTTAAATGCTTAATTTCTTTCCTAGATAATTAATCTCTCTCAACCCTTGACTCTCCTAGTTAAGTGCACTTAGTATGACCGCTTCGAGCACATGTGTAACGTTTGGTAACCCAGTGACGAGTAGCGTTTGGTAATCCCAGTAGCATTGCACTTGTTTAGGGTGTGTGCAGCAAGTGGGAATAGATACTGGTGCTAGGAAAATTAGAACTTAGTTAGTAAATAGTTAATAAAAGTTAGTCACTTAGTTGTCTTCACCTTTCCCTCATTAGCATAAGACATTAAAAAGATAAAGGATATAAAAATCATATCCCTCAAACTTACTTAACCATACAACTATGCGAATACAAGTAAGTTTAGGAGAAAAATGATTGATTAACCCTTAGGTGTTCTATTAAGGCATATAAGAACTTAGTCCTTGGAGTTCGACCGAATCACACGTGAACGCTCATATTCGTATGATTGAGTGTAGGGGCACCTCACCACTCATCATTGGCATCGTTGCATACACTGATAACGTTGGTCATTCCTTGGACACACTGGCTATTATAGGAGATTCATTGAGAACTTCTCCAAGATTGCCAAACCATTGGTAGAACTAACAAAGAAGGATGCACCATTCGAATGGACTAGGGAATGTGAACAAGCATTCCAAGCTCTGAAACAAAAGCTTGTAGAAACTCCCATTCTACAAGCTCTTGACTGGTCCAGACCATTTCATATAATGACTGATGCGTCCAATTATGCCTTAGGAGTTGTACTTACATAATTAGATGACCAAAAATGTCCTTACTACATCCACTGTGCAAGTAGGAGTATCGTCGGTGCACAACTTAACTACATGACTACATAAAAAGAATTAATGGTTGTAATGTTTGCATTGAATAAGTTTAGGCACTATGTGTTAGGTTACAAAGTGTTCATCCATACGGATCATAGTGCAATTTGGTTCCTTATGAACAAGCCAACGGTTAGCCCTCGTATTATACGATGGCTGGTAATCCTACAGGAGTTCGATCTAACAATGATTGATCAAAAGGACACCGAGAACATAGTTGCAGATCATTTATCTTGATTGCACTAGGACAACAAAGAGGATGATTATGTAATGTCTGATCATTTTCCCGATGAGGCCCTCTTTGCTGGTGTAGTGAATGACCAACCCACGGAAACAAAGTAGTATAGTAGCATTCTCACCTATCTCCTTACCCAAAAAACACCATAGGAGCTGGACTTTAGGAAGAAACAGCAGTTCCTTCACAAAGCTAAGTACTTCATGGAGATCAATGGACAACTTTACAAAGTGTGTCTTGATGGCTTAGTTTGATGGTGTGTGCCCAAAGTGGGTCAACTAAGAGTTCTCTAAGATGCTCATGAGGGCCCTTGTGGGGGTTATTATGTAGGGAGATGAACGACTATTAAGATATTGCTTGTAGGATACTACTGGCCAACATTATTTTGGGATGCGCATCAATTTGTCCAATCTTGTGAGCATTGTCAATGTGATGGGGGAATGACTGCTAGAATGGAGGGTTCGCAATAATGGATTCAACCTTTAGAACCCTTCGACATTTGGGGAATAGACTTTATGGGGCCCATTACACCAATGTCCAATGGAAAAGCTTACATCATTGTTGCTGTAGAATATCTAACGAAATGGGTTGAAGCAGCTGCTGTTACCGACTGTACATCATCTACAGCTGCGCGATTTGTGCAGCAACAAGTCGTAAATCAGTTTGGTATGCCATGTGCACTTATCTTGGATAATGGAACACACTTCACAAGTGCGTCCTTTCAAAAGTTAATGCAATTCTTAGGGGTTGAACATTAATTGACTACACCGTATCACCCCCAAGTTAATGGCCAAGTCGAGGTCACTAACCGGGAAATCACTAAAATATTAACAAGGAAAATTAGCAAGTATAGGCGAGATTGGAGCACTAAACTGAATGATGCTCTCTGGGCGTACTGCTCCACTTGGAAACTCCCTACAGGCTATTCTCCTTATGAGTTAGTGTACGGAAAAATTCCAAAGCTTCCAATTCAAACTGAGCTCCGTACACTATCCATGGCTTGTGACCTCCACCTCGACCTAGATCTAGCACAAAAACAAAGGTTAGCAACTCTAAACGTGCTAGACGAGAACCGATTGGTTGCCCTGTCATCAAATGAGTTGCATAAGGCACATAACAGGCAATGTCATGACTTAAAAATTCAAAAGGTTAAGTACTAACCAGGAGATGAGGTCCTCTATTGGAATCCCACACATGTGCCACAACGCAAAAAATTTCAAACATTGTGGGAAGGGCCTTACATCATCCATACAACCTTTCCTTTAGGGGCCATGACCATATACAAACTTGAGAGCCTTGATAAGCAACTACTGGTCAATGTGCAACAAACCAAACCCTTCCATGAACTTAGAACAACCATTGCACATAATACCTCTGCGAAAGGACAACCTCCCTCATTATTTCAGATCTCCTTCTTCCAATTCAGTCATGGGGGAGATGGCCACCTATGCTGATCAATTGAGGCCCTCAGTTCCTTTTTAAGTTTTTGTTTTACACATTTTTGTTTTACAAATTCCTTTAACTTTTCTTGTTTTTGTTTTGCAACATTGTTTATCCTCTTTCATTTCTTTGTGTGTTTGTTTATTTTGTTAGGTTTGTCACCTAATAAGTGCTCTTGATAGTGGTATGAATTGTATTCCATTGATTGCTAATGTTTGGTTCTTACCCTTAAGTTATAATGTTTATACTAAGGTATGGTTCTTTTGATATAATAGGCAATGAATCCACGTCACCCATGCATCCATAAATTTCTATGGTTTCTCTTGGCTTGGAAATGTACAGTCCCTCTCTTTAATTAATAGAACTATCAACGAATTGGTGACTGGGCATTTCTCAAACTACGGAAGGACTCAGGGATTGAAAAGGGTGTGACTTCAAGGGGATTTGATGCATTTGTGTTGGCCATTCTCTTGGGTGCTTGAATGTTTTCTTCTTGAGTTTTCCTTACCATTCCAACGTTGCTCCATTATCAGGAAGTTGAGCTAACAAAAATAAAAAGTCTTTGCATGGTGTGGTTCTCACGCCAAAAAAAAAATAGTGAGAATTCAAAGCACACCCCTTAGACGAAATAATCATTTGGGTTGTAAGCACTGGTTATGGAACTAAACAAACATGTTTCCTCTAAGTAAGGTCCCCTCTCACTTCCTACTCCTTCCTTTCTCGTTTTGTTGGAATGGTGGTGACTCTTTGGCAGAAGCATTCTTGCTACTTCAAGTGGATGGATTGGCTAAGTGTATTAATGTGAAGTCACTGAATGTGGATTGTTTGAGGTTGGATTTAGAATGAGATCTACTAAGTCACATTAACCATAACTACACAAGGGGCTGTACACCACCTTGTTCTTGAGACTCCATTCCATTCTCTTCTTTCCATCATTCTTTCTCCATTTTTCCACCTCATTGCCAGTTGTATCAGTAGTTTATATTTTGGTTGATGCATTGTTTTCTTTTTGGTAAATTCTTGTGGTTAAGACTTTAACTCTTGCTTTCAAATGACATTTCTAGAGCCTACGGACTCTTTGAATGAGGGATTGTCAGGGCATTAAGGACATGAGCCTGCTTTGGGGAGGACCCACTGACATTCCTATTTGGTGCATCAGTTAACTTTTTTCCCTTAAACATTACTGCAATCATCATTTATTTTGTTCATTTCCACCCATGTCATCCATTTTATTGGTGTTACCGTTGTTTCTTTTTCTCCATATTTCTTATTCCCTATCTTTTTCCATTCTATCACTATCGGAGGTTCGCTCTTAGTCATGGGGGTCCTGGTCTAATTTTTTTGATTTTCTCCTAACCCCTACACCTTGGGTAGTCACCAATGTTATATCTCCAGAATCCACATTAGCCATATCACAACTCAGCCAATGGACCTTACACTAAGACAAGGTATCAACTACATTGTGATTCATTTACCCTTGCTAATATAAGACTGTGTTGTGTGTGCAGATGACAATCATACAACAATGGATTGGATCTGGAGGAAACACTTAGGATGGATTGCTACTAGAACAGTCATGCAAAGGAACAAGATCAATGGTGTGGCTATGGATGGACAACGGAAGATGCAATTTTGGCATTGGCAGCAACACATCTTCTTTTTCTTCTCTCTCTCTCTCTTCTCTCTCAGCTGCCAAATAAGGCTAGATGTCAAATGTGTATAGTGTTCACTTGTGTTATCAAGAACACTAATTTTGCCATGTATTGTAATGATGATTCGTGCACACATCACCCCATTCACCATTAGTGTCATTCAAGTCAATGATCCCATACCTTCCCAATATTTTGTAAGGAACTCGAGGACAAGTTCTCATTCAGTCATGGGGGTATGATGAGCTGCGATATCACATCTGCGATATCGCGTCTGCCCTCGCGATATCGCGTACATGATATCACGGCCCGTCGCAATGTTTATAAATAAGAGGCGGCTTTCCCTATTCTAGACACTTAGACTTAGACCCTTAGCCAAACTATAGCAGTTTTACCGTTCTAGAGTTAGAATAATTTCCATGTGCCCGGTGTAGGAGTCTTAAAGTGAATGGATCTTTATTTGAGAAAATTGTACCTGAGCATACATTTTTGTACGGAAATAAAGACGAACTTTGTGATAAACCTTGCAGCATGTGGACTAAGCCAAATAGGAATTAATTATTGTTAAATTCTTAATTGCTTTTCTAGATAATTAATCTCTCTCAACTCTTGACTCTCCTAGTTAAGTGCATTTAGTATGACTGCTTTGAGCATGTGTGTAATGCTTGGTAACCCAGTAACGAGTAGTGTTTGGTAATCCCAGCAGCATTGCACTTGTTTAGGGTGTGTGCAGCAAGTGGGAAGAGATACTGGTGCTAGGAAAATTAGAACTTAGTTAGTAAATAGTTAATGAAAGTTAGTCACTTAGTTCTCTTCACCTTTCCCTCATTAGCATAAGACATTAAAAAGATAAAAGATATAAAAATCATATACCTCAAACTTACTTAACCATACAATTGTGACAATACAAGTAAGTTTGGGAGGACAACGATTGATTAACCCTTAGGTGTTCCATTAAGGTGTATAAGCACTTAGTCCTTGGAGTTCGACCAGATTGCAGGTGAACACTTGTATTCATATGGTTGAGTGTAGGGGTACCTCGCCACTCATCAATGCTCAACACTGCAAAGGCAGTAAACATTCCAACTAGGCATGTGAAAGATAGTAGGATCAAGCAATTAGACATGAATAATATTCCAAGATTTGAAGGGGGATACAACTCTAATCCATAGACACATCTACAAGCTTTCCATGATGCTTGTGCCTTATAGAACATAGAAAATGAATGGCAGAAACTCAAGCTCTTCCCTAGGACACTCTTCAAGGAAGCTAAATGCTGGTACCAATCCTTGGAACTAGAATCCATTCACCGATGAAGTACCATGTTAAGGCTATTTAATGAAAAATACCAAATGTACTCTAGAGTGTCTAATATGAGAAGGCAAATCCAAGGCTAGAAATAGAGAATACATGAACCCTTGGATGCTGCTATGGATAGATATTATTCACTCTTACACTAATACCCTAGCCATGGTTATTCTCAGAGGGAACAACTTCACCACGTCATAGATGGGCTCAGAGTAGAAACTAGAAGAACTCTTGGGATGTATGCCCAAGGGAGATTGTCTAAACTAGGAGCTCATCAGATCTAAAGGTTGATTAAGAAAGTAGCAAGACAAGAAGGTGAACTATAAAAAGGGAAAGTGCAGAAGAGTATAATAGGGATCCTTTCATCAGAAAATGGAAGGTTCAATTTTGTGACTAGGAGGAGTCACCACTTGATGAAGTGGTGAATAGAAAAACCTTGCCCATCTAAAAATATATTTTTGATATTTCTACAAAGGTTGATAAATTATGGGACTTTTTGGATGAAAAATTTCAAATTGCTATGAAGATTGTTGAAGAATCCAAAGAGCAAAATAGTGATTGTAACCATAGAAGATGAACATGCCTACCAAAGGGGCAAGGGCAAAGTTGTTGCTATAGAGGAAGTTGTGGAGACAAACTCTAAGGATGATGCTGATTGTGACATTTGTCAATACGATCATCCAAAGGGTTATTGCCCTGTGGCATCACACTTACAAGAGTTTGGGGTGTAAGCATTGAATCCTCAACTAGCATGTAGGCAAGCACCTTGATGATTGCCTTATCCTCAGAGTAATCTAAGGCAATTCCACCACCAACAACAAGCTTACTACCCAAGTGAAACTCCTCCACAACCTTATGAACAATACTAACAATGGTACTAACCACAATCATGGGGAATGATACATGGGAGAGACATATCTCTTTTGGAACAACAGAAGGCCAGGGTCCATAGTCAAAATCAAGGATATTTAGGTGTTCTACTTAGCTGAGGCTATTGCGTAGGCATTGGGGTTACCTAACATTGGGACATAGTTGGTGGAGCTATCAACGAAAGGTGATCTTGAGGCCAAAAAGGAGTGGACTTAGCAGTGTTATAGGGTCAGCTATAAGGAGTACGGTGCACTCACACCGACGGAGTGCATCTACTTCAAAATTGCAACCTATTACCTCAATCCAATAGTGAGGCTCAGCAAGGTAACTACCTTTTTTGCTCAAGCATGCATAACTCAAAGTAGGAGATTTCTTGTGAACCTTCCATAACTCATCTATTTGGATATTGAAAATTTTTTTAAGAAAAATGAACGTGGAAGGAAAACCTTGTTCTTTCCATGCCTCATTTGAAAACTCTGCAAAAGGACAGGAATTATTTGCTATGCTAATGACACAATTAGGCATGCTCCTTTAGCCTCATGGCCTAAAATCATGAAGGAAAAGATGCTGACTACAACTCAAGAAGAGGAGTAGCCACCACCACCACCACCACCACCTACTCAAGAAACAACGTTGAAGGCCCACGTAGCCATTGAGCTTTTGTGCAAAATCCAAGAGTAGCTCTTGTGTGAGAAAGAGTAGCATATAGGGATGAGTAGTGTGGATTCATCTATGTACCAACTAGTAATGAGTCAGCTTAATGAGGTGGCTTGAATAATTAGCTAGATGGAGAGGGTTGGACCAATATTCTCTACCCAATGAACATAGTTGCCTATGAGGTCTGATGCCAATGCTTAAGAGGTGATGGTATCATTATCACAACACCATTTATTTCCAGAAATCTATAGGAATGCTACCTCCTTCTCAGTGTGTTTGGAGGAAGGTGAAGGGGCCACTATCCTAGTGATGCAGCATCAAGGGCAAGAGACTACGGTTGAGGTAGTTGCTGATCGTGTCACTGAAGCACTCAATGCACTTGTAACATCTATACCAGATGTATTTGCACTTCAAGATGTGTAGACATCCATAGGCATGGTTAACAAGAAATTGAATGTAGCCTAGAATAAAGAATTGCTGGATTGACTAGTGGGGACTAGGCAACTGATTCTAGATATCTTTGATTTTTTGAATAACATCATTGTAACCCAATAGGAGCTGCTAGAAGCAAGGGGGAAATGCATCATCTTGGAGGGGCAACTCAAAACAACTCAAGCACAAAATCAACACTTGGCCATGGAGGTTGTCAAATTATGTGCCTACCTTGCTGATCTTGCACTCCTCAGCCCAACAATAACCAGAGATGAAGCTTTTCAATTGCTTCAGGAATGATTTAGGAAGTCTAAGGAGAAAGCAGTGACGGCCATCTTCGACCGGTCCATAGCATAGGAAAAAATGTATTTAGTTCAGAAGGAATTAACTCAGATGCACCAAAAGAACGAAGCTTTGACCACACAAAATCCTCACTTTCTTAATGTTGATGCCTAGAAGGAACAGATGCAAGAATTCATTCATCAACAGCAGGAGCAGCTAGTAAGGGTAAATATAGAGTTAAGGAAATTAGCCATAGAGAATAAAAATATGTTAATGGAAGAAGTTTGTGCTTTGTGCTAGAAATCTACTATTGAGATTGCCACTCAAAAGAATGAAGCTTCGAAGTTTGAAAAAGTTAAAAATCACTATAGAGATGAGGGTGGCCTATAGAAGAAAGTAAACAAGAAGGAAATCCAAATGGCAAAAGAAAAAATAAATGAAGCTCTCCAACAACTCCAACAAGGAAAAGAAGTTTGGTAGCCCATCATTGATGGGATTGATGCATACAACAAAGCAGATATTTGCCTAAAGGAGTTGCAGATAGAAGAAATGATAGAATACATGGAGTTGGCCAATCTCTGCTATGCAAACGTAGCTATGCTGAATATTAGATAGCCATAGTTAGAGTTAGAGAAACAAGTGGCTAGCTCGTATTTGCTATACAAGGTAGAGTTCAAGCACCATAAAGACACTAAGTAGAAACTTGAGACTGCAAATATTGAACTCCAAGTTCATAGAGCATGATTCATAGATCAACGATCAACTGCTAAGAACCTAGCCAAAAGGATGAATGATTAATAGGAGTTGAAGGATATAGTTAGAGCATTCAACATTGAATGCAAACAATTCGCTACTTGGTTTATCAATGCAAAGGAGCTATTTCCAACAATTCCATGTGCTTGGAATGTGCTCATTTTGATCCACATTGGCAAAGCCACGTGGATGGTGCATGATCCTAGAAGTAAGAAGGAGAAAATGAAAGTACTACTAGATGCTTTTCACCTCCCACCAAAAGTTGTAGCAATAGCAGGATAGCCATAGCTACCTCCATTGCCGCATGTGCATGAAGCTAGTGAAGGTCCCTCAGAACCTTAGGAGCCACCATTGCTTGGGACTATTTGATCTTCTCCACCAAACTTCATGCCATCAAGGCACATGCTACCCAATTTTGAAGAGTCATGTCATGGTGTTCAATTCTGTGCATGAACACCGTCATTTTTGTAATGTGTTGATCTGTACACTTAGACACTCCATTTTTGTAAAAGAACTCGAGGACGAGTTTTCATTCAATTGTGGGGGTATGATGAGTTGCAGTTTTGTTGGTTGCATCGACGAGGCCTTGTCAACGTAGCTAACAAAACGAGATTCATCAATATGGTTATAACATTACAATGAACTCTATTACAAATTGAATAAAACCTTCCAAAGATGTAAAAGTAAAGGGGTGATCTTTCTTAGCCATTGCTTATTTAGAACATGACTTTGAAGCATATGCTTTGAACACACAAGAAATTTATGTCTTGATTATTAAGACCTTAGTAATTGAAGGGAAGAGAAGCTAGAGGGAAAAGTGCCAAGCCAATTGCTACCATTATTAAATGAGTTTAGTGATCTTATGAAGATTTACAAAATGGTCTACCATCTTTGAAAGATATTCAATATCAAATAGATGTGATTCTAGGAGCAAGTTTACCCAACTTATTGCATTATTGTATGAGCCCAAAGAAGATGGAAATTTTAAGAGAAAGTTGAAGAGCTATTGTAGAATGACTTTATCAAAGAAAGCATGGGTCCATGTGTTATCTCAACTCTATTAACCTCAAAGAAAGATGGTGGCTAGTGAATGTCTATTGATAGTTAAGCAATAGATAAGATTATAGTGAAATATAGGTTTCCTATTTTATCTTTGGATGATATGCTTAATAAGCTAAGTGGTTCAAATGTATTTTCAAAATTAGATTTGCAGACTGGATATCACCAAGTTTGAATATAGCTATGAGATTAGTGAAAAATAACCTTTAAAATGGAGGGATTATATGAATGGTTAGTTATGCCTCTTAGCCTAGCAAATGCACCATGCAATTTTATGTGAATGATGAATTAGGTATTAAAACCTTTCATTAGATAATTTATTATTATATATTTTAATGATATTTTAGTCTATAGCTAGGATGAAGTGGAGCATTTTCAATACTTGCAACAAATATTGGTAGGATTATGAGAAAATAAATTATTTACTAATTTGAATAAGTGCATGTTCATGACTAATAGATTAGTGTTTCTTGATTATGTGAGTACTTTTAAAGAGTTCCATGTAGATGAAGAGAAAGTTAAGACTATTTGAGAATGAACTGCACCTAAAATTGTAAGTGAAGTTTGGAGCTTTCATGGCCTAACTACATTTTACTGAAGATTCATCTAGAATTTCAGTTTTATAATGACACCTATTACTAAGTCTCTTAAGAAGGGAAAATTTGTTTAGGTGAAGAAGTAGTTTTACTATTATTTATAAAAAATTATTCACAACACCTATTTTAGCGTTGATAAATTTTGAAAAGTTATTTGAAGTGGAATGTGATGCTTGTGGTATTGGCATTGGAGCTATTCTTTTCTATGAAGGATGACCTATTGCATTTTTCAATGAGAAGTTGAGTGAGGCTAAATAAAAATGAAGTAATTATGATCAATAATTTTATACAATGGTAAGAACTTTAAAATATAATCCATAAAGAATTTATTCTATATTTCAAGCATTAAAATATATTAATATCCAAAAACATATAGATAATATGCATGCTAGGTGGTCAATATTTTTTAAAAAATTTCATTTCATCATTCGACATAAGTCTAAAACTTTGAATTAGGTTTCTAATTCTCTAAGTCATTAAGCTTCTTTATTTGTAATTATGAATAATGAAGTTGTTGGATTTGAATGCTTAAAGACTTATATGTTAATGATAAGGATTTCAAAGAGGCTTGGGCTAATTGTGGTGCTAGATTGCATGTAGGTGAATTCCATATTTTTGATGAATTTTTGTTCAATGAAAATTGATTGTGTATTTTGTGGATGTCTTTGTGTGGAAAGCTTATTTGCGACTTGTACAATGGTGGATTGGATTAACATTTGGATGGAGATAAAACTATACGTAGCTTGGAGGAGCAATATTATTAGCCTCAATTAGAAAGAGATGTTGGTAATTTTAGGAGAAAATGATAAATTTTCCAAATTACTAAAGGTTAGTCCCAAAATAATGAACTTTATCTATCTTTGCCTATTGCCAATGGAATTTGGGAAGATTTATCTATGGGTTTTGTTTTGGGTCTCCCATACAATCAAAGAGAAGCAAATTTTGTTCTTGTTGTTGTTGATAACTTTTCTAAAATGGATTATTTCTATTAATTTTTGAAAGACATCTGACACCTTCCATGTAGCTTGTTTGTTTTTTGTAAAGTTATTTGGCTACATGATGTTCTTGCATCTATTCCTTCTATTCAAGATTCTAAAATTTCTTAGTCACTTTTGGAGGATAATATGGAATATGTTTAATGCAACTCTAAATTTTAGTAGCACTATGTATCCCTAGATCAATAGTTAATCTGAGTCTCTCAATAGAATTTTGGGTAATAATCTATAGTATATGTGGCAACAAACCTAGGTAATGGGACTTTGCTTTGTTGAAAGTAAAATTTACATATATTAGTGTAGTTCATAGTGCAACTAGAAAATCATCTTTTGTAGTGGTCTATATAAAGATGTTAATGGATGTTTTGGATTTTTTGAGGTTGTAAAATTTTTTTGGAAATAGTGTTATAGCAGAAAATATGGTTAGCAAGTCGAAGCAATGAAAAAAATAAAGATGAAAGTTAGAAGAGATCAATAAAAAAATATAAGACATATGTGGATAAGTTAGTATGGGAACACTTATTTTGATTACCATGTTTTTCCATATGTGTGTGTTTTGCAAGTTTTAGGTTTTGTGAAGATGTCTTGGAGGTCAAGGAGATGTCTTGGCTAGGAATAGAATCTTCATAGTAGATGTCTTAGATTTAGAGGAGATATCTTAACCTGAGACAAGATGTCTTGGAGGAGACATCTTGTCAATAGTACAGACATCTCAAGTAAGATGTCTTACCATGTAGGAGATGTCTTGGTTAGGAAGGAGACATCTTCCAAAAATAGCAAACATCTTGGCTGAAAGTGGGATTCTTTATAGAAGATGTCTTCCCAAAGCTAGAGATGACTTGTACAGATGGAAAACTTCCAAAATTATCCATTCCAATTCGAGAAAAAGAGAAAGAAGATAGAAAAGGATGGAAAATAATGAAGGAAATTCAAGTGGAGCTTGAGGAAATTTTCTTAGGATTTTTATTGTCTTATTTTCTAATAAATATGAATTGTTTCATGTTTGAAAAGAGAGAGTTTATGAGATTTATTAGTGAGAGCTCTTGAGTTGATGAGAGCTTGGACAAGACGTAAGAGAGAACATTGATTGAGCACATAGAGGTTGCTCCTCCAAGGTCAATTATGTAGGTCTATGTGTTTTATTCTTACTTGTGAGTTAAGATCTCATTCTTAGGCTATAGAAGAATCTCTTTATCAGTTGTATCTTGAATTGAGAATAACCATTGTGTGGTTGTAAAGCCTCATGCTCTACAATATCATTTGAGTGTTATGAGGAGTTTTATGGATTTTGGGAACCCTGTTGTAATCTTCTAATTAAATCATTGAAGATAGCTATTTTTCTTATTTTCTAGTAAAATTTATTATGTTTGGATTTAGTATTTGAAGATGATTAATTATTGGAGTGAATTTGCTCTAGCATTATTGGTATTAGAGCTTTGTGATGAGTTTTGTATTGATTGTAGTTATGTTTATTATTGTTTGGAATTGGTTGAGGATTTTCTCTAGTTCAAATGACACCTAAGAAGAAATAGTGCAAGCTTAAAATAGAGACAAGGAGAGTATGAAGTTTGCCTTCCAGATGATGGTTGCTAGGTTAGATGAAATTAGTGCAAAGGTTGATAGAAATGCTGATCCTAGCCATATTCTGACATGTGGAGATGAAGAGCATGACATTCAAATGAAGAAGTTTCACAAATAGGTGGAGATAGTGTAGATAATGAGGAAGGATAATCTAGCTATGGGAGTGTAGGAATTCATCAACCAAGAATTATAATGAAAGGGAATTCTATTCCTTATATGAGAATTCCAAGGACTCTAATGGTGGTAAATACTTCTTCTCTAGGTAAGATTGATGAGGAAGATAAGGCAAGACTTGCTAGAGAGTTTAGAAATGCTACAAGACTTTTGTACATGGAGTTGAAGATCTTCAATAATGTAGATGATGCCAATGCTTTTGCAAGTTGGCTGAGAAAACTTGAGAAGTATTTTTAGTTGGAAGAGGTACTAATTAACTTGAGGGTACATATTACTAAATCCAAATTAGAAGGTATGACTTCTACTTAGTGGGAAAAGTAGTCATAGGATTATGAAAGGCAAAATAGTCAACCCATTAGAGATTGGGATCTAATGAAATATAGGTTGAAAAGAAAATTCGAACAGTCTCATTAGAAGTAAGAGGCTATTATGAAGTTGAAATTCCTAAGCCAAGGTGACAAGTATGGCAGAATTTTTTATTGAATTTTGTGATTTATTCCATTAAGCTAAAGTAAATTAGGAAGAATATGAACATGCTTCAATCTTTTTAGGAGGTCTCAAAATGACATACTAGTAGGATTTATCTTTTTATAAGCCACAAACTCTTGATGAGACTTATGATTTAGCATTCAAATTTGAGAAGAAATTAAGTGGATTAAAAAATAAGAACAAAAAAAAATTCCAAGTGGAAGGAGAAGGGACTCAAATCTGAAAGGCGATCCAAAAAAAAAACTAAGACAAGAATGATAGCCATGATAAAAGGACTAAAAGAGGTGATGAAAAGGGCAAAGCCAAGAAGGACCAAGATAAGGGAGGTAAGGGTCAACCAATGGAAATGTCCACTTCACAAGCCAACCAAGGGCAATGATGGTCAAATCATGGAGGTGGAAGAGACATTAAACCAAGGTCTTCAGAGAGGTAATCCTAATGGTCCAAAAATTGAGGATGTTTCTAATTTAAATTCTTGTGTATTCATGGGGAATGCGAATAGAGGAGAACACCATAGTTTTAAAAGGTTATTTTGGATTAGGACTAGATATTTGCTTATTGGAAAATGAATTCATGTTTTTCTTGATGGGGAACGACAATAAAATATTATTTCTTCTAGGGAAATTTCTAGATTGGGTTTGGTAAGTAATCCTCATCCTAAACCTTATAAAGTGCATTGGTTGTCTAGAGATTTTTTTCAAGAGGTGAGGAAATAATGTATTTTGAAATTTAAAATTGGAAATCGCCAATCCCACAAGAGTGCAAACTGACATATACTCATCCAAATGAGTATGTGCTTAATTTCACCTTCATCCTACATCAAAATGAGCAACTGCAATTGCGTGATATGAAAGGCAACATTGTATTGCCTTCCAATTGATATATGCTTAGGATGCTGCTCCAAACTCTAAAGAAGTTAGTTATCTTAGATCTTCAAGAGGAATACGTTATGAATGGTTATGACACTCAGGACTGCCATCCCATTGAAATACAATGCAAGTGAGATCAACATCAGGAGAGGCATCATGAGGATGCAAAGGGGAAACGGTTCACCAATCCCTTGTTTCTACTAAACCAAGACAACAACAAGGACCTTTTCTCTGAGGACTCTTAGCATTAAGATTCTCTACCCTTTCTTACTGGAGATGAGGGTGTGACCCTAAATTTGTAGTCTATAATCCACAATTCTGGTTTAGGAAAAGATGGCAGTTAAGGCAAGGGATCAACTAAGCATTAAAATGATAAGAAAACTGATGAATGTGGCTATGATAACCAAGGTGGAGTTGGTAGATTTCATAGTGGAGAAAATCCTCCTCCCTCTTCATCATCTTCAGTTGCATCTACTTCTTCTTCCTCTTTTGATTCTAAAAGATTCCACAAAAGGAATAGTCATGATGGGGGTGACCAGAGAGGCAATAATATTAATTGCCATGCCCACAGTAATCAAAGGGGTAATAGAGGACATCATTGGAAACAATGAAATCATGATGATGATGAGCCTCTATTTGTGACTTGAAGCATGCTTAACATTGTAGAGGTAGTCAAGATCCCAACTAGGCATGTAAAAGATAGTCGGATCAAGCACTTAGACATGAACAATATTTTAAGATTTGAAGGGGGATACAACTCTAATTTGGAAACACATCTACAAGCTTTCCACAATGCCTATGCCTTGCAGAACATTGAGAATGACTAGTAGAAACTCAAGATTTTTCCCAAGACACTCATCAAAGAATTTGAAAGTTGCTACTGGTCCTTGGAGCCAGAATCTATTTGCCAATGGAGTACAATGCTTGAGCTATTTAATGATAAATACTAGACGTACTCCAGAGTGTCTAATTTGAGAAGGTGAATCCATGGCTAAAAATAGGGAATACATAAACCCTTGGATGCTGCCATGGCCAGATATTATTCTCTCTTGCATCAATGCTCTAGTCATGATTATTCTTAGAGGGAACAACTCCGCCAGATCATAGATGGGCTCAGAGTAGAAACCAAAATAACTTTTGGAGTTTATGCACAAGGAAGACTATCTAAATTAAGAGCTCATTAGATCCAAAGGCTTATAGAGTAGGTAGCAAAAGAAGAATATGAGTTACAAAAAAGGGAAAGTGTGAAAGAATATAATAGGGATCCTTCCATTAGAAAAAGTGGGGTTCGATGTTATGACAAGGAGGAGTCATCACTCAACAAAGTGGTAAATAGGAAAACCTTGCCCATACAAAAATCTATTTTTGATATTTTGGCTGAGGTTGATAAATTATGGGACTCTTTGGATGAAAATTTTTAAATTGCTATGAAGATTTCTTAAGCATCAAAAGAATAGAATAGTGATTGTGACTACAGGAGGTGAAAAGAAGTTGAATGTGCCTACCAAAGAGGTAAGGAAAAAGCTAATGCAGTGGAAGAAGTTATGGGGATAGACTCTGATGATGATACTAGATGTGACATTTGTCAATATGACCATCCTAAGGGATGTTGCTCTGTGGTGTCACATTAACAAGAGTCTGGGGTGTAAGTGCTAAATCCTCGATTAGCACATAGGCAAGCACCCAGATGATTACCTTATCCTCAAGGCAATCCAAGGTAGTTCCATTAGCAACAATAGGCTTATTATTCACGTGGAGCTCCACCACAATCATATAAGAAATACCAATAGTGGCATCAACCACAATTGTGGAGAATGCCACCACCAAGATAGTAGTATCCTTACAGGAAATTAGATCCATATGGGTACTATGTTTAGCAACCTGTTTCTCCACGAAGCTCTACAAGCCATGCATTATTCCCAAATAACTATTACCCTCTAGAGTACCATCAAACTCATTCACCATCTACTCAAGGAGAACATCCATATGCATACCATCCTCCACAATCATCTACACACATCCCTCTGCCCTCTACCAAGTTACCTCCTACTTCATGCATTCAGGGTGAAATTTCCCCAATAGCCATAGTAATGAAATGCTACAAGGGTTGTGAATTTACAACTAGACTTCTAGCTGAGTGGTTCAAATAATCAATCTAAGAAATGAATTTTTTTTTGACCCAACAGTCCTCCCAAACCCTCATAACCTAATCTGGCTACTTGACCTACATCTCAAACATCTTCATCCTCTACATCAAACACATTCGAGTGCCCTTCAAATCAAACGCCACCTTAGATTCGCACTGTGATGTTAACTCATGCTATTTCTAATTGGATCAAAGCTGACAACCTTCCCATGAAAAGATTAGACTTGGGAAGTCCCCTTATTTACTTGCAGATTGCTGTACATGAGCCATGCAAGGTTCTTCTTAATTCTAGTTCCAATGTCAATCTCATCTTTTATGACATGTACAAGGCTTAGAACCTATTGCCTCTCAAGAAGAGCAACATCCATTTAGAATTGGCACACTAGTCAATCACTGTCACTTTGGGGTTAGTGGAGGACATTGTAACTATAGTTAGTGGGTGTCTTATCCTACTGATTTTCTAGTGATCAAGGTTGAAAACTATAAAGGTGACTTCCCCATGATTATGGAAAGGGCATGGCTAAGCAATGTTGATGCACAAATGGGTATAAGGAACCTCTCCTTGTAAATATCCAAGGAAAATGAATTTGCAAGCTTAGAGAAGAAGCATGTTCCATGCATTGTGTATAGCGATAACAAGTGCAATTGCATGTAGAAAATTTGGTCCATCAAAAGTACATACTTGAAAGCATGCAATCAGTGTGCACAAGTTACAGATATTCAAAAGTTCTTGTACATAGTAGCCACAAAGTAGGAGGGCACCGAGTGGCTAACAATTAACTCTAACAGTAACACATTATGCATGGAATCAACTGAGAGCCTGAGATGTGCTTATGTCAAAGGTATAGATGAACTTGAGCAAGTTCATCACCAACTCTCTGATGATGAAGATGATGATACCTATTGGGGAGAGTTGGAAATCCTTGATAATTTCAAGAAGGAGCCCCTAGAGTTAAAAAATTTACCAGCCATCATGGAGTATGAATTTTTAAATAATGACAAGCTAGTTATCATCAATGCCAAACTTGCTCTTGAATAAAAAGAAAAGTTGTTAAAGGTGGTTAACAAATGACCAACAACCTTTGCTTGGTCATATCCTAAGCTGACTGGAATCGATCCAAGGATATGCTAGCATCGCATTTACACTGATCTAGCCATGAAGCCATGAAGGAAACCACAAAGATGACTAAACCCCAAGCTAAAACAGATTGTGAAGGAGAAAATAGAACAACTTCTCAAGGCAGGGTTCATTTATCCCATCGTAGATAGTGATTGGGTTAGCCAACTTGTGATTATGCCAAAAAAAGATGTAAGTGGTGGGTCTACATCA
Organism: Gnetum montanum; assembly: GCA_015680685.1. Classification (NCBI taxonomy): domain Eukaryota; kingdom Viridiplantae; phylum Streptophyta; class Gnetopsida; order Gnetales; family Gnetaceae; genus Gnetum; species Gnetum montanum. Next base: position 322,189 of record MNCI01028072.1, read on the forward strand.
ACTTTAGGCTATTGAACATGCTAACATTTAAAGACCAATTTTGATTACCATTTGTGGACAAAGTGTTGAACACCATCTCTAGGCATTGATATTATAGCTTGTTGGATGGTTGTAGTGGCTATAACCAAATCCAAATTGCACCAGAAGATCAGGCCAAGGCTACATTCACAAGTCCTTGGGGGACTTTTGCATATTATAAAATGCCATTTGGTCTGTGTAATGCCCTTGCAACATTTTAATGCCTGGCCCTTAGTATTTTCCAACAACAGATTGGTAGTGGGGTAAAAGTCTTTATGGATGACTTCTTTAGTTATGGAGCTAAATTTGAGCAAGCCTTGGATCACCTTGAGAAAGTACTAAAATGATGTGTTGAAACAAACCTTAGGCTCAATTGGAAAAAAATCCATCTAATGGTTCAGGAGGGAATAGTACTGGGGTACCAAATTTCACAAGAAGGGATTGAGGTAGACCGGGAAAAGATACGGGTCATCCAAGGAATCACACACCAACTAGAGATAGTTAAAGATGTCAGATCATTCCTTGAACACATTGGCTACTACTAATGATTCATAGATAATTTCTCTAAGATTACAAAGTCATTGGTTGAGCTTATGAAGAAAGATGCTCTATTCATTTGGACCAAGGAGTTCAAATATGGATTCCAACATTTAAAAGACAAACTTGTGGAAACTCCAATTCTATGAGCACCAAATTGGTCTAGATCATTCCACATAATGACAGATGCCTCTAATTATGCCTTGGAAGCCATGCTTACATAGTTGGATGATAAGAAACATCCATATTACATCCACTATGTGAGCCAAAGCATTGTGGATGCATAATTGAATTACACCACAATTGAGAAAGGACTGATGGTAGTGGTGTATGCTCTTGGAAAGTTAGGCACTATGTGCTTGGTTATAAAGTATTTGTGCACATAGACCATAGTGCCATTAGCTCCCTAATGAATAAGCCAATTGTGAGTCCTTGTATCATATGGTGGCTCATGATCTTGTAGGAATTCAATCTCACAATGGTAGATTGGAAAAGGACTGAGAATGTCATCAATAACCAACTCTCTTGACTAAGATGAGATAATAAAGAGGAGGAGAGCGCACTTTTTGATCAATTTTTAGATGAACTCCTCTTTAAAGGAGTTATAAATGACCAAGTTCCCATTGAAACAAAATGGTATGATGGCATCCTCACTTACCTTCTCACTTAGAAGATGTCACAAGATCTAGACTTTAGAAAGAAACAATAGTTTCTTCATCGAGCAAAGTAGTTCATGAAAATCAATAGAAATCTTTATAAGGTGTGCACCAATGGCCTGGTTCATTGGTGTGTCTTTGATGTAGATCAACTATGCATTCTCCAGGATGCTCACAAAGGCCCTTGCAGAGGCCACTATGCAAGGAGACGCATGACCATAAAAATCCTAATGGTAGGATACTATTGCCCTATAATCTTCAAGGATGTCCACCAGTTCATTCGATCTTATGAACATTATCAAAGAGATGGTTGGATAAGCACACGAATGGAGGGTCCTCAATAGTGGATTTAACCACTAGAGCCCTTTGACATATGGGGCATAGACTTGATGGGTCCCATCACACCCATGTCCAATGGAAAGGCATATATCATCACAGTAGTTGACTACTACACCAAATGGGTAGAAGTAGTAACTATCACTGATTGTACATCATCCACTACTTCTTGATTCATACAAGAAAATGTTGTAAATAGGTTTGGCATGCCATGTGTACTAATCTTTGATAATGGAACTCATTTTATAGGTGCAACTTTTCAAAAACTTATGCAACATTTGGGGGTTGAACATAACTTAAACAACACCCCATCACCTCCAAGCTAATGGTTAAGCAGAGGTAACTAACAAGAGATTACAAAGATTTTAATAAGAATTGTCAGCAAATATAGGAGAGATTGGAGCATAAAACTCAATAATTCCCTTTGGGCCTACTACTCAACATTGAAACTCCCTATTGGTTACTCTCCTTATGAGCTAGTGTACGGAAAACTTCCAATGCTCCTAATGTAATCCCAGCTCTGTACACTCTCAACAATCTGTGAACTGAATCTTGACCTAAGTGTAGCAAAAACAAAAAGAATGATCCAGCTCAACATGCTTGATGAAAATTGATTAGTGGCCCTATCTTTGAATGAGGTGCATAAGACATTCAACAAGTAATGTCATGACCTTAGAATAAGAAAAGTGAAATTCCAAGTTGGTGATAAGGTCCTCTATTAGAACCCCACATACATACCCTAGAAGACAAAGTTTTAAACATTGTGAGAGGGCCCCTATATAATTGATCAAACTTTTTCCTCTGGGGCTATGTTAATTTACAAACCTCAAAGCCCAAGTAAAAAGTAGTTGGTCAACATCCAACAAGTAAAACCTTTCCTCAAACCAAGAGAAGCTTGTGCAACTACCACATCAATGGATGGACAACCACGTGCAATTTTTCAGATCTCCTCCTTCCAACTTAGTTGTGGGGCGATGTCTATCCATGCTAACCATCTACAAGGCTTCTCAGTTTTTTACTTTTTTGTTTTGACCTTTTTTTATACATTTTTATTTTACACTTTGTGATTTTTACCCATTTTCTTGATTTTTGTTTACAACATTGTTAGTATGCTTTATCTTTCTTGAATATTTTATACTTTTTATATATTTTATTTTTTATGTGTGAATTTTCACTATTTTTGCTAATAAAAGTGCTTTATTATCGTAGGACACAGTGCCATTGTTGTTGTTTACTAATGATGGTTTGTGCTTAATGTTGTGATTTTTAATGCTTACCTTCTATTTTTGAATTCCAATGTTTGATGACTATGACATGGTTTATTTTTCATAGAATAGGTAGTGAGTTCACATTATTCACCCATCCATGAACTCTATGGTTTCCCTTGTTCTGGGAGTTTGAGGTTCCTTTTATTAAAGAATTTTTTTTTAAAAATTGGTGACCTTGGTAGTTTCTAGAATTGGAAAGGATTCAAAAGGTTTGTATAGGATGTGACTTTAAGGGGACTCAATACTCTTTGTACTCTTCTACTGACTCGGGTGCTTGAGTGTGTTCATTAACTTATCATTCCATGCCATTCAATAGTAGGTAGTCAAATAAAGTATTTTCATGATGTGGTTCCCATCCAAAAAGAAAAAAAAAGAGAAAAAGTGAAAAAAGAAAAACAAAATAAAAAACATTATGGGAATTCAAAGCACACCCCTTAGATGAATAAATAGGCTACAAGCAATGGTTATGGGACTAGAAAGACATGTTACCCATGCCTGAAGATCCCTTGTAACTAAGGCCCTCTCTCACTTCCTACTAATCTTTTCTTCTCTTTATGGAATGATGGTTGTTTTGTAGGTGCACTCTTGTGTCTTGAGGGGATGGATTGGTTTTGGAGTGGTGATGCGAAGTCACTAAAAGAGGTTGGTTTTGGTCTGGACTAAGGATAAATCTTCTTAGGTTATTTTAAACACAAATTTCACATGGAACTTCTTATGACCTCAATTTGGGGTTCCATCCCACCTTCTTAGTCATCTAGCTATGCTATCGTAACTCACCTCACTACTAATTTCTATGTTATGCTCAATGTCTTAGTTTGATATGTTGGAATTCTTGGATAGATTCTTTTTGTTTGGTCCTTAGCTTTTCATGAACATTAATTGAATATGGGGCCCACAGACTCCTTAGTTGAGGTTATGCAAGGGAGAAAAGGGCATATGCTTGCTATGGGAGGGACCCACTTCCATATCTCTTGGCTTGGTTGGTTAAGTCCCTTACTTTAGACATTGCTACAATCCTATCTTTCGCATATTCCATTGTGTATCCCACTTTGTGCTCCTTAAACTCTCATAACATTTTTCCTCCAAATCATTTTCTCAAATTTTCTCAATTTTTTGAACTACAATACTGATGAGTCATCATTTGGGTGACCGCGATATCGCGTATGCGATATTGCAGCCTGTCTCCTCATCTACAAATAAGAGGTAGACAGATGAGTTTAGGCATCTAGTTTTTAGTCTCTTAGCCAAACTCTTGTAGTTTTTCCTTCTTAGAGTTAGAATTATTTTCCAGTGTATGCCCGCAGCGTGGTGAATGTAATTGTACAACATACTTTATTTAAGTGTGACGTACTTGGACACGCACATGATCGACAATAAAGATCGAGATTACTTCATCATTGCAGCATTCACTTAGTTTAATTATTTAATTAATTGTTATTTACTACTTTCCTAGTTAGTCTCTCTCACCCTTATCTCATGTTAAAATGCGGAATGAGTACAACTTGATTACGAGCATTTAAGTGTGACTACTTGGTAACCCAGTAGCGTACCTAGTATCTGCACTTGGTAATCCCAGTGGTAGTCATGCACGAAGTCCAAGGTATGTACGGATAATCAAGGAACGGATGCTCATCGCACTTAGGCTAGAATAGATTCTCTCACCCTTCTCTCCTAGCTTAGTTAATATTACTTTTCATTGCCTTCAAGAGTAGCATTAGATTAGAAATCCATCATACACCTCACTCTGGACTAAACCATACGTGACAAAGCTAATACTAGTCTAGGTGGGAAGACAACGAACTGTGACCCAAGGCTAACTGTCTAGATGCCACAACTAGTCCATCTGCAGAGTTTGACCAGATCACACGTGTAACACTTGTATTCGTATGGTTGAGTGTAGGGGTACCTTGCCACTCATCATTGGTGCCGTTGCTAGGGACGGTGCTAGTTATCTAGATTATTTATATCATACAAGGTTGTTGTAAAGGAATTAACAATATATCTTTTAGAAAAAAATAATTATTAAAAGTCACATGTAATTCACACACAGCTTCACAACCATGCCTCTCCTACAAGATTACGATAATGTCATGGTTAGTGAAGAAGTTCATTGGAGAACCAATGAACTATATGATGAAGAAGATTGGAGTACACAACATGAAGTGGGGGTTTCTTATAAACATGAATGAAAGCAACGTCATCCCAATGCATGAAAGCATAACTTACCCGATGACGATGAACCCCTACTGGCCACTACAAGCTTAACACAAATATAAGAGGCTGTTCAAATCTCATGTAGGCATCATAAAGAGAGCTGTCTACCCAGGCTCGATTTAAACAACTTCCCTACTTTTTCAGGAGGATATGACTTAGATCCACATCAACATTTACAAGCCTTCTACGATGCCTGCACATGGAACAACATTGATAACAGTTGGAAAAAACTTAAGCTTTTCCCCATGACGCTTGTTGGCCAAGAAAAAGCATGGTATAGATCGTTAAAACCAAATTCAATACAACATTGGTCAACAATGGTAGAAGTTGTTAACGAAAAATATGAAACCTACGCAAGAGTGTCAGTCTTGAGGAAACAAATCCAAGGATGGAAACAAGTAAAACATGAACCCTTGGACATGGCCTTAGAAAGATATTATTCACTGTTAAACAATTGTCTAGGCCATGGGTTTTCTGAGGAAAGGCTAATGAACCATATCATTGATGGGCTTTGTGATGCAACAAGAGAGACCTTAGGAATGTATGCCCAAGGTCAACTATATGAACTACGAACCCATTAAGTCCAAGAGCTTATTAAGCGGGTAGCAAAAGAAGAAGGAGAAATGGCTAGATGGGAGAGTGTTGGAAAACATCAACGGGACCAAAATCTCAACTTAACAAAGGTTCATGATCATAAAAAGGAGAAATCAACCAATCTCAAGCCGGAAACATCATCTTTGCCAACACAACAAACATTAGAGGAGGTTGAGGCAAAGATCAATAAGATGTTGGAATGGATGTATCAAAAGTATGGAGAATTTATCAACATTATTGGAGATAGAGTTTTGACAACCCAAGAAACAGGACAAAATAGTAGATAATTGGAAAGAAGGGATAAGGAAAATAAGAGCTCAACTGTCAATCATACGTATGAATGCAACATATGCCTATACAATCACCCAAGGGCCAATGCCCAATATTGTTACATTTATATGAGCATTGGGGAAGCACGTTACATCCAGAGTTTGTACAAAGATATTGTGTTTGATCACAGTGGCAAAAATCCTAGTTATGGGGGAGACCACCACTAGACTGGAGGCACCCTTCATATCATCCAAATCCAAATGCTTATCTTGTTCAACATCCTATTTCTCCAACTGGGCCAATGCACTTTATCTCACCACAATACCATTCTCCTCAATACTACCAACCCATGCCTTCAACACAACCACCACGTTATGCACCCTATACTCCTTCTAACTTTTAACATTCTCATTTTCCCTCCTTGTACATTGCCACCAACTGTTCCTAAGGTGCCTACACCATAGCAACAACCCACGAATGTCACTTGTGCTACTACTTCCAACAGCAATGAAAGACCTCAGCAACATCGAAGGCGTCCCTTCTTTAGAAATGACCCTAAGATGGGACAACAAAATTCCAAGGCCATTGCACCCTCCAACATAGCACAAGTCCCACACTGTGGTGCACCCTTATCTTCGAATGCAACGCCTTATGTAACTTCATCAAGGCAACCAACTCACACTCCAACAACAATACGGCCCAATGAACACAGAAATGGAGAGCGACAACCCGATCCTTGCATACCATCTAACGGTCTCAAGCATCATAGTGGGTCAACTCGTTATCTGGGAACTACATCGTATAAATCGCCCCACTATGATCATTATAATCAAGTGTGTGAACCCCGATGGGGTAAGTATGACCAAGTTCCAATGCTTCCAACATGCAAGGATCCTCATCCTTTATTTATTAATCCTCACCATGCTCAACTGATTAGTTATGAGGGATATCCCCCATTCTAGTAACAAGAAGGATTAATAACTACATTTTATTTTCTTTAATTTTACAACTTTTTGTTTTCCAGTTTTTTATTTTTTAATTTTTTGTTTTATCTTTTTGTATTTTTTTCTTTTTATAAGTAATCTCATTTACGAATAAAACACTCATGTGGATCGTTGGTTGAGGTGTGTTCTATGTTATTAAGTCTTGAGCGATCAATTATTTGGAAAGTGAGCCCATTACACCCACTCATCCACTCTACAAATAAGAGGTTTTGTTTGAGGGTACAATGATATTCTTGACTATTTTAAAACTTAAAATTAATTTTGTGTTCATTGTACCTAGAATGAAGAAGGATGGACCAAGAGGGAAATGATTAGGGTGTGACATCAAGGGGACTTATGGATTCTCTTTGGTGACATCTGTGGGAGTTATCATGCAATGTGGTTGTACTAAGATCCTTGTAGATCTAATGAAAAATGGGAGTAAGAGTAATAAAAAAGGGACACCCAAAAATCCAATGCTGTTCTAGGGGGTCCCACTGGAAAGACATGCACCCATGCTTAAAGGTTTAGGGTTTAGGGTCCCGAATTCAGTATTCAAAAAGAAAAGAAGAAGAAAAAGAAGACAAAAAAGAGAGGAAGTGCCACAAAATAAAAATCACTCCTCCCTTGAATAAAACGCCAAGTGATCGTACGCCTTGTTATTATGGTACTCTCATAGTTGCTCATCATGGGATGAAACAATGAGATGTCGCTGATTAGAGGAATAGACTTGGTCCTGATCTTGGAACGACGAGGTAATGACACCTTAATCATGCTTTACACACAGGATTCATTGTGCCCAGGGTTAGTTACCTCATGTCCCAATCTCTACAATCCCTTTCTATAGTTCATCTCATCTCACTGTTCGTGTAATTGTAGCTTGTGTCATGTGTAACATAGAATTCTTACCTCATCCTGGTGATATTTACATGTGTGTGTTTTGTGGAGTTAGTGCAGATTACATTTAACCCTTCTGGTGCCCGCGAACACTTTAAGTGTGGTTACACAAGGGCATTATAGGTTGAAACCTGCTTTGGGGAGGACCTACTTATGTAATTTTTTGTAATCTTCACTTATGACATAGCTCACACACATCATTTCTTACCCTCAGCATAATTTTCAAATTATTTTCTTTCCCTACTATTATCCCTCTGAATTTCCACGTTCCTATGTACCATTACATAGCCTTTTTCTCCCATCCGAGGTTTTATTGATAAAATCCACACCATCATCATTAATTTTGCATTTTGAATTAATGAAATTGCCCTAGAACCCCTTGATAATAGCTCAATGTCCTTAATTTACAATGTTGATTTCAAAACAATCCTTAAAAAATTTGGTATTCTTGTGGTGCCCTATGTCCCTAGGGTCGTGATATCACAGCTGACATGATATTGCGTATGCGATGTACCGTACACGATATCGCGTCCTAGAAACCTATAAATAGGTGACCCCCCTGCAACAGTTAGCATCATTTTTGCCATTCACACGGGGGCGTTTTTGAATTTTTTCTCTACAACTTACGATTGAGCAACCCTTGCTTTTCTAACTATATCTCGCTCGCTGGTATTCCGATTTTAATTCCATCTGAACCTGCTTGAACCCAGAGTGTTCAGCTTAGTCATGGGGGAGGGACATTTTCCAAAAAGTGCCTAAATTTTTTGGAATTTATCATCACCCAAAGGACATCATTTAGGGTAATTAACTATACCACTTAGAATAATTGTGCCTAAAAATCATTTAATCCTTAGGTATACCGAGAAAGTAAAATGGGAAACCACCTAAGTTGTAGGACTCATTATTACAGTTTTTTGGGTAATATCACACATGATAACATAAGATCATTAATTAAGGCAAGTAGTAAGGTATAACTTAACTTCAAAAACAACCTTACTAATGCTTGACCTCGTGTGATTGCATATGGCCTTGAAATGTGGACAATAGGAAGGTCCTTCTCAAGGTGGAAACAAACGATCGTGGAGAGGTGGAAGACAAGATCTTGTTGGAAAACATGCAGAATAGGAGGAATAATCATTCAGCATCCATCAAGAAGATCCTCCTACTGTACAGTCCAGGCAGGTAGAAGGAGGAGCTGCTGCAGTGCTTGAACAGGGACAACATCTCATGTTGTCCCAAGATTGTGTTCAGGACATCCATGAAAAGTCCACATTCACTGTGGTGATTGTGGAATTAAACTTACAATATTTTGTAGAGTTTTCTTCATATGCTGAATTGCTAAAGGCGCTAGCTCTAAGGAAAAGCACTGTCGAAGAGCTGGGACTAAAATAAGAAGAAGAATATATGGCTGGACCAACTACAAATCAACTTGTAGGACCCAGCCAACCTCCAAGCACAGGTCCTAGCCAACAACAGGAAGTAGGGCCTAGCACAGGCCAAGATCAACAGTCGCTGCAAGACTACAGACCATCGATGAGCCATCTCAGGGCCATCGTTGAGACGGTTAGTTGGGAAAGTCGTGATGATGTAAACCTCTTCCGTGTCATCAATGAATCCATTCAGCCTACTATTTCATTGGATCACACAAGGGGGAAGTATCTATTCACATAGGAGGAGGGGAAAGTAGATGGTCACAACAGATCTCAGGAAACACGACATCTTTCCAGGTGCAATTAGAAATTGGTGAAGGGGCCACCGTGGTGGTCATGCAACACCAGAATGCCACGGGAGCTATAGAGGTGGTCGTGGACCACATCAAAGAATCCTTTAACATACCTGTTGTGCCACCAGTAGATCTCATAGAAGCACAGGATGCTCAAACTTTGGCCAGAACCTCAATGACTCCTGCGGAACATGAGGATGCGCTTGATCGATTGCTCCAAATAGGGCAAGTAATGACATCCCTATTTGACATCCCGTAGGATGTTATGGCAATTTAGTCAGACCTCATTTCTACGAAGGGGAAGAGGGTCTTAATAGAAGTGAGGGTGGAGCATGCTGCAGTAGAGGTGCAGAAACTACAAGAGCAACTTGTGGCCTTACAAGCAGCACAACGGGACCCTCTGCAATTTGTTCCCACAAACTAGATAGATAATTTTAGAATTGAGTAACTAATTAAGCTAATAGCGGAGAATAAAAGGATGGCTGATGAAAAAGAGAAGGCTGTTTGGGATGCCTTTGCAGCACAAGCGTAAACTTATGCACATATCAAGGCACTCAAGGCCTTACAAGAAGAAAACAAGCAGCTCATTGCAGACAACCTTCGTTTGACCACTATGGAAAAGCAGAAGAATGTTCTTGAGGAACACTTCCATCAATTACAAGAATAATTCATCCAAGTCAACCGAGACGTAAGTCGTTTAGATAGAGAAAATCAGATGCTCTCGATGGAGGAGGTATGCACCATTCGTCAAAAGTTAGCTATTGAGATAAGCACGTGGAAAAATGAGGCTAAACGGCATGAGAAGCTTAAGGAGCACTTCCGAGATCAGGTGGGGATGTACAAACAGATCCTTGAGAAGGAGATCCATATGGCCAAGGCCCAGATCAATGCTATCAGTGCTCAACACATTGACTGGCGAGCTATATTGGACACATATTCCTTCATCCACCAAGAGGAAGTTAAGAGCCAAGACCTGTAGATTCAGGATTTGACGGAATATATGGAGTTGGAAAATATGAGATATGCCAACCTTGCAATGTTAATAGCAGGGCACTCGAGGATAGAGCTCGAGCAGCAGGTAGCAACCACCCACATCAAATATGAAGCAGAATTTGCAGAACACAAGAAGCTGTTGGAGAAACTCGAAGTTGCAAATTCTGAACTTGAGGTGGTGAAAGCCAGCTACCAAGGCCAAAAGGGTGTCGTAGTAGATTTGGCTTGATGGCTAGCATATTTTCAAGAGTACAAGGATAATGCTAGAGCCTATGAGGAGGAACGATGGGTGTTCATGGCTTGGTATGTTAAGGCCAATCAAATGTTTCCGCAACTACCCTATCCGTGGGAAGTGTCGACTCTGTCAAACATTGGAACATTAGCATTGACGAAATAAGACCCTTAGACCGAAGAGGAGAAGCTCCAGGCCATACTTCAACACCATCAAGCCTCAAAACCTGGAGCACAAGACAAAGGGAAAGCACTAATGGAGGAGCCACTACCACCTGGAACTACATGAGTTCCAAAATTTTTGTAGATGTAGAACATTCTATGTGTTCTATCTTTGTTTTGTTTTCATTCCACACTATGGAATAATCCCATTTTACCATCTAATAATCCCATACCTATCCATTGTGTAATCACTGTAACTCGAGGATGAGTTTTCATTCAGTTGTGGGGGTATGATGAGTCATCATTTTGACCACCGCGATATCGCATGCCCAATCGCGATATTGCATACACAATATCATAGCCTATCTCCTCATCTATAAATAAGAGGTAGACATATGAGTTTAGGCATCTAGTTTTTAGTCCCTTAGCCAAAATCTTGTAGTTTTTCCTTCTTAGAGTTAGCAATGTGGTGAATGTAATTGTACGACATCCTTTATTTGAGTGTGACGTACTTGGACATGCACATGATTGAAAATAAAGATCAAGATTACTTCATCATTGTAGCGTTCACTTAGTTTAATTGTTTAATTAATTGTTATTTACTGCTTTCCTAGTTAGTCTCTCTCACCCTTATCTCATGTTAAAACGTAGAATGAGTACGACTTGATTACGAGCATTTAAGTGTGACTACTTGGTAACCTAGTAGTGTACCTAGGATCTGTGCTTGGTAATCCCAGTGGTAGTCATGCATGAAGTCCAAGGTGTCTACGGATAATCAAGGAACGGATGCTCATTGCACTTAGGCTAGATTAGATTCTCTTACCCTTCTCTCCTAGCTTGGTTAATATTACTTTTCATTTCCTTCAGGAGTAACATTAGATTAGAAACCCATCATACACCTCACTCTGGAGTAAACCATACGTGACAAAGCTAATACTAGTCTAGGTGGGAAGACATCGAACTGCGACCCAAGGCTAACTGTCTAGATGCCATAACTAGTCCTTTTGCGGAGTTCGACCGGATCGTGTGTGTAACGCTCGTATTCGTATGGTTAAGTGTAGGGGTACCTCACCACTCATCAAATACCCTCTTCTACTATTTTCATCATATTTGTGGATTTTTGGGCTTTTATTTGATCCCAAGTTCATTCAAAAATTCCTTGTATTTTGGAAGTTTGACCAAAGTCAACAAAATTCAATGATGGTCAACAACTACATTGACTAGGCGTACTTGATGCAGTTGACCTCGTCAACGCATACCAAAAATCCTATAAATACCACTACGTACTTTGCAATTTTTAACATTTACTTTATAACAAGAGGGTAGGTTTTTTGTCATTTTTCAGAGCCCAAAACTTTCTAAAGCCCATAACTCTCCAACCATTTGTCCAAATCACTCTGTTCTTTGATCTTGTAGCTACCAAAGGTAAGCTCTTAATCATGGGGGACTGTAAACCTTAAGGTTTCTAATGAATTTTTTTGAAAATTTTTCTAACTCCTCTAAAGGGTTAATGAATACAATGATACGAAACCATCAATTTTTGAGAGTTAACCATTTTAACACTCTTCAAAATGACTTGTTGACATTAAAACACAAGTAAAATAATGATTAAAATTGATTAAATTAGCCATAATCGCAAGTTAGCCAAGTGTAACTATCCTAAGGAGATAAGGTATCCCAATTGTTTTATGTTATAGAATAATTGCTAACTTGTGGTCATGCTATGATTACAAATGGCACCAAGACCAAAATGATTGCAAGAAGGAGGATCCTCTCAACCAAGGGAGAAATAGCCCAGAACTAGAAGGGGCAAGTAAGAACATGCCTACGATTAGCCAGAAGAAACCCATGCTATGGGACCTCTTCGAGAGGAGCCCAAAGTGGAATCTATTCAACAGATTCTCAAAGAAGAAGTCACAATAAACCAATCGTAGTGTGGGGAGGCACCAAGACCCAGACCAAGGATTGAAGTCACACTAACACAAGCCTATCTTGACACCATGAGGCCCTACAATATCCAATGATTAGTTTTCTAGGAACTAAACTTTAGGCTATTTTTAGAGCATGCTCCAGTAGAGGTGAAAACACAATTGCAAACCTCTCCCATGTGGCCAATCATCACTTCTAGTGGAGAGTGGTACATGGGAGAGATGTACCTCTTTTGAAATAATAGAAGGGCAGGCTCCATAGTGAAGATCAAGGAAATTTAAGTGTCCTACTCAACTAGAGCTATTGCATAGGTGCTTGGGTTGCTTGATGTTGGGACACAATTGGTAAAGTTGTCTATGCAAGTTGATGCTAAGGCCAAAAAGTAGTGGACCCAGTGGTGTTACGGGGTTGAGTGTAAGGAGTTTGGCATGCTCACACTAGTGGAATGTATATACTTCAAGATAGCAACCTATCACCTCAATCTGATAGTGAGGTCTACCAAGGTGATTGCTTTTTCCACTCGAGCATGCACTGCTCTAAGTGGGAGATTTCTAGTAAACCTTCCAAAATTAATTTATTTAAAGATTTAGAAGTGCTTTAAGGAAAAATGAAAGTGGGAGGAAAACCCTGCCTTTCCCATGCCTTATCTAGAAACTTTGCAAAAGGATAGGGATCATCCACTATGTAAAAGACATGATCAGACATGCTTCTATAGCCTCGTGGTTTGAAATGATGAAGGAAAAGACACCTACCATGACTAAAAAGAGGAAGCAACATCTACCACCTCCATCGCCTACTCAAGGAATAATTTTGGAGGCCCACACAACCATTGATTACTTGGGCAAAATCTAGGAATAGCTCTTGTGTAAGTAGGAGTAGCGAGTAGGAGCGAGTGGCGGAGACCCATCTATATATTGACTTGCAATAAGTCATCTTAATGACATGGTTCAGAAAATTAGCTAGATGGAAAGAGGTGGACCGATATTCTATGCGTAAAAAACGTAGTTTCCCTCAAGATCAAATCCCAGTGCTCGACAAGTGATGATGTCTCTATCTCAATACCATTTATTCCTAGAAATCACTGGGAATGCCACCTCCTTTTTGGTATGCTTGAAGGAGGGCAAGGGGGCAACTGTATTGGTAATGCAACACCAAGGGCAGGAGACTACCATTGAAGTAGTTGTTGACCGGATCACAGAAGTACTTAATGCACTTGCAACATTTGTATTAGACATATCTGCATGTTGAGATGTGCAAACATCTGTAGGCATAGTTCATGAAAGATTGAATGCAACCTAGCATGAAGAGTTGCTAGATTGACTAGTGGGGACAAGGCAACCAATTTTGGATATCTTTGATTTTCTGAACAACATTACTGCAACACAGTTGGAGTTTCTAGAAGCAAAGGGAAAGTGCATCATCTTGGAGAAACAACTTGAAACAACCTAAGCACAAAACCAACACTTGATTGTAGAAGTTGCTAAACTGCATGCCCATTTTGCTAATCTTACATACCTTAGCTTAGCAATAAGTAGAGATGAAGCTTTTTAGTAGCTTCGAGAATGATTAAAACAAATTGAGGAGGAAGTGGTAATGGCCATCTTCAACTAGTTCATACCAGAAGAAGAAATTGACTTGGTTTAGAAAGACTTAGTTTAGATGCACTAGGAAAATGAATCTCTGACTACAGAAAATCATTGCTTATGCAATGTTGATGCACAAAAATAATAGATGTAGGAATTCATTCATCAATAGTAGGAGTAGTGCACTAGGGTAAACATAGAATTAAGAAAATTGGCCATGAAGAATCATAATCTGTTGATGGAGGAAGTTTGAGCCTTATGCCAGAAATCTACCTTTGAGATTGATGCCTAGCAAAATAAGGCTTTCAAAGTTAAAAGAGTCAAAAATTACTATAGAGACTAGGTTGGCCTACAGAAGGAAGTAAATGAGAAGCATCAAATGGTTAAGGAAAAAATAAATGAGGCCGTCTAGCAACTCCAGTAAGGAAGAGAGGTATGATAGCCCATCATTGATAGAATAGATGCCTATAATAGACCAAAGATTTACCTAGAGGAGTTGCAAATTGAAGAAATGACAAAGTATATGGAATTGGCCAATATCAGCTATGACTACTGGATGGTCATGGTTAGAACTTGAAAAGTAGGTGTCCAACTCATACTTGCTATATGAGGCTAAGTTCAAGCATCACAAGGACACCAAGGAAAAGCTTGGGATGGTAAAAATTGAACTTGAGGTTCTCAGGGCACGATTCGTTGATCAATGATCAACTATCGAGAACTTGGCCAAGAGAATGAATGATTACCATGAGCTACAAAACATAGTTAGGGTATTTGATATCAAATTCAAGCAATTTGATATCTAGTTCATCAATGCCAAGGAGTTATTCCTGGAAATTCCCTATCCTTGGGATGTGCCCATTCTAGCCCACATTGGAAAATTTGCGTGGACTGTGCATGATCCTAGGAGTAAGAAGGGGAAAATGAAAGCATTGCTAGATGCTTTTCACATTTGCTAGAAGTTGCAGTAGTAGTAGGATAGTCATAACTGCCTCAATCGCCACATGTGCCTGAGGTTGGAGAAGGTCCTTTAGAGCTCTAAGAACCTCCATTGCCTAGGATTGTTTGATCTTCTTCACCGTCTTTGCATCATTAGAGGATCTGCTATCCCATTTTTGCATAGTCATGTCATGATGTTCAATTGTGTGTGATGAACACAATAATTTTTTGTAATTTGTTGATTCATACACTCAAGTACTCAATTTTGTCAAGTTAATTTGTTAAGTTTAGTATCAGTCAATAATCCCATACCTTTCCAATTTTGTAAAGAAACTCAAGGATGAGTTTTCATTCAGTCATGGGGGTATGATGAGTCACAATTGGCTACGTCAATGAGGCCTCATTATCTCAGCCTTGTCAACATGGCCCTGTTAATGTAGGGTCTATTCTTGCTTATAAATATGTGCTCACTAGTAGCATTTATGGCATCTAGGTCATAGTAGTAGTCAAACTCTTGTAGTTTTTACATTTGAAAGTTAGGATATTTTCCTGAGTACCTATAGCAAGAGTCATTAAGTATATGGATCTTTATTTGAGCATTGTGGTACCTGAGCATGATAGTGTGTACGATAATAAAGATGAGCTTCTTGATAAACCTTGTAGCATTCTGGATAGTTTAGATGTTTCATTCATGCATTTAATGCTTTCAATTGTTTATTTAATGTTTTTCAGTAATTAAGATAATTAAAGTAATTAAGCAAGATAAGCTAGATAGATTAAATACATAAGTACCACCACTTCGAGCATAACATGTATTCACTTGGTAATCCCAGTAGCGTTATTGGTTGGTATGCCCAGTAGCGTAGTGCTTGGTAACGCAGTAGTGGATATGTGGGTTCAGAATGTGTATGAAAAGTGGGATTAGATGCTTATGTTAGGACTAGTTAGAGATCAGTTAATTATTTAAATCAAATTAGTTATTAAATTAATTTATCTCTCTCTTCAAGCACCAAAGAACATAAAATATAAAATGATAAAAATCATATGCCTCGATTGCACTTAACCATACCTATGTACTTCACAAGTCTAATTGGGAAGACAATGAATGACCTTAGGGAAAGGTTCACTTCCTAGAAGACTAGTGCACCGAAAACTATAGATTCCACGAAATTCAACTGGATCGTGTGTGAATGCTTTGGGATTTATATGGTTGGGCGTAGGGGTACCTTCGACCGCTCATCAGAGGGAATATATTAAGAAACATGATGAAATAGGTTTTGGTTTTGTTGTTATAACAATAGTTACTACAAAGCATGATGATGTATTGGTTGAAGTTCTTACAAGTATATTAGGCTTAAAGGAGAAATTTTCCAAGGCGTTTAAGGGGAAATTAGATGAATTTTTACTAATGAGGAATGCTCTACATTAGATTGATTTTATTCTTGGTGCTATAATTCCAAACAAGAGAGCTTACTAGATGGAACCAAATTAGGAGGGTGAATTACAAAGCCAAGTATAGGGGTTACTTGCAAATGGCTTTGTGAGGGAATCCATTTCACCTTGTGTAGTTCTAGCAATGTTAGTGCTAAAGAAGGACAGTACTGAATGGAGGATGTACATTGACTACAAGGTAGTGAGTAGGATAATAGTGAGGTACATATTTCCAATTCCAAGGATGAATGATATCCTTATGTCATTACCAATGCTAATATTTTTAGCAAATTTGATTTGAAGAGTGGTTACCATCAAATTAGATTCAGGTTTGGTGACAAGTGGAAGACAACTTTCAAGACATTGGACGGATTATTTGAATGGTTGGTGATGCCATTTGGGCTCACAAATACACCTACTACATTCATGAGGTTGATGCATGATGTATTAAAGGACTTGATTGATAAGTGATGTATTGTCTTTTTTCACAATAGTTTTGTGTATAGCTATAATGAGAAAGAGCACTTGGATTACTATAGGATGGTGTATCTTAAGTTGGGGGAGGTATAGTTGGTAATCAATATGAAGAAAAGTCATTTCTTTAAAAGGAAAATCACATATTTGATGCATCTAGTTTCTAAAAACCAAATTTAGATGGAGGCTACTAAGGTAAAGGCTATTAGGAATTGGCCAACTCTTATGAATATTAGAAAGATCAAATCATTCCTTGATTTAGCAGGTTTTTATAGATGATTCATAAAAAATTTTAATGATATTTCATGTCACATGTTTACTTTGTTGAAGAAAAATAAATATTTTACATGGGATAATGAAACCCAAGGGAGCTTTGACTTATTGAAAGCAAAGATTTCTAGTGAACCAATGATTGTAATTGTAGATTTTCAGAAGAGTTTTCAAGTCAAGGTGGATGTAAGTGAACTTGCCATTGGTGGGTAATGAAACCTAAAATGTTGGATAGTTGAGACATGGGGATATGATGAAGCATCATTTTGTCAAGTGTATTATTCGGCTAAGTGTTGTTACACTTCTACCACAATGTGGAGTAGAAAAGAATAATATAAGGTAGAGTTCATGGTATAATATGATTCACCCCATCCTGCTTAAGTATTAAAGAATATTTTTTAGATAGTTATATTGGCATAAACATAGTAGTGATGAAGGTTTGATTGCAAAGAGGTCTCAAGTTTAAATCTCAATAGGGAATAAATATTGTATCCTAAGTATAAGAAGTAGACCATAATACTTTTGTGATATATGTGGTAGGCCCGAAAATGTTTATTTTATTCAGCCAATGCATAAGATTAGAGGCCCACTTAGTTTTGGTGATAGTTACTTGGCTAGAACAATGATGACATAATCCATCAAGTTTAAATTATTCCAACTCATGAATTGGGAGAAATGACACTTGGCCTAGTTCGTATTCCAAAAGTTAATAGACATATTGATGAGCACAAAGATTGAAGTATAATAAAACTCATTTGCTTCTTTTGTGAAATAGGAAAAACCAAGTTTATCTTAGTGTGGGACCTAGATGTATGAGTAGGAAATCTATGACTTTATGGCTCAAAAATCAAAATAAAAAAAGTCATTGCCTCACTTCCCAAATGAGGTGAATTTGATTTTCTCATTTCATCAAAAGGAAGAAGCATAGGATTGGATCAAGATAATGATGATGTCATTCACCAACACTAGTTACCCTAGTTCATATTGTGAAGAAAGTTGCATTTTTCCTATTTTGTGTTTTAAAACAAGTGTGGACCATATGATGTTTGATGAGTGCATGAAAATAAAAATAGAGTAAAATAGTTTTGGCCAATTTGGCAAAATGAAACAAAGTTAAATTTTCCTAGTTTGCATTATGAAGAAAAGTCCAAATTAGCCAAAACGCATTAGTTCTAGTTCACTATTCTCCCAAAGTTGATTTCTCCTAGTTAAAATAAATGAAGACATGTGGCCAATATTAATTAGTACAAGTTAAATTTGGCTATAAGATGTGTGTCCCACCTTCAACATCAGCACATGACTTCTCTGTCACAAAAACCAAAGTAAAAAAAATTGCTTGTAAACTAGTACGTGAAATGGGGAAAAATCAATTTGTCCCATTTTAGTGATCATAGAAAAGAAAAAAGTTAAGTCAAGATTGGCCAAAGAGCTTTTCTCCATTATGGCCCACATGGCGTATAAAGCGTAAACTGTGAAATAGGAAAATTGACCATTATTTGAATTATGCAAATGGGATAAAAGTAATATAACCCATTTCAGAGTGAAATCAGGCTTCGATACATGGTGCAATGCCAACATAGAGACACATCATCAAAATTTGGCCATTTATTTTTACTAGTTTAAGCCCAAATGGAGGAAAATGATTTTGCCCAATTTGCAAAGTAGGCGAAAATAAGTTTATCCCAACTCAAGATGTAATACCCAAACTAAAACTACTATATGAAATGGGGTGGAACCAATTCCTTCCATTTTAGTAATATAAAAGGATGCACCATGTGGCACAAATGTAGTACAATTTAGGCCCAAAATGTAAATTTAAGGAAAAGTTTGGTAATAGGCATTTCTCCCACCCTACAATTGGGATAAACATCATTTGTTCCAATTCAGAGCTAAAATAAAATTTAGACACAAATAAAGGAGTTGTCTTTATAGAGATTATTGTAAAAGGATTTGAATGGAGGAGAAGGAAACTACCATGATTTATGGCTTCCTATCTAGAAACTCTAGAAGTGGAAGGAAAATATAGAATAGCCCATTATGACATGACTACATGGCTAGCCAAGTTTTTCCACTATAGATAAGCTTTTGGTGTTTTGAGAATGCTCCTCAAATGATGAACATAGGGGCCAAATTTGAAAGGGCAATATTTCTAGAGGAAGGACATAGATTATTTAACCCTAATAAGGATTTTATAAAGGCCCATGGTCACAAAGAAAATGATGTTATATAATATTTACTAAATGATAGATTGGTAAATATGGCAAGTAGCAAGCATAGGATGAGCTTAGAAGAACTCTATCCATCATTCTTCCAAAAGAGCAATGTGTAGGGGAAGAATTATTGGCTAGTAGATGGTATGGAAAAGAATAATTCAATAAAATGAAGGAGAATTGTTTCTCTTGGTGTATTGATAGCCCTGATGAAGCATTAGATCCAAAAGCCTTTTCCTAATATCCAAAGATGAAGGAACAAAGGATAAGGCAATTGAAATCCCTCTTTGATAAAAAAGCATTGTAGCTTAAAAAAGACTTGTCATCTTCAAATATAATCACCATTGGTATTGAAACTTCAACATATTAGAAGGCCTTGTCATTGATTCATTTTCCATTAGGGTACATCATTAAGGGAGGACCAAAATCAATGAAGGTAAAGACCACTGAAGGGAGGCTGATTTTTGATCAATAGCATCTAGAGAGGCCAAGAGTTGAAGAGTCTATTATCTTTCAATATAAGATTATAGATCAATAAATAAGTAAAATGAAAATGGTCATGACACATCTTGAATTGACCAAAAACATATCAGGTGTTATTATGGACTATTTAAAAATTGCCAACAAAACCATCTGAGATCAATAGTAAGAAATTGATAGATTAAAAAATCAACATCATTTAATGTAGTTAGAATTAAAAATATTTAGAATAAAATATGAGGATCAAATAAGAATTTCTTAGATCAAGGAAGCTAGTATAGAAGCCTTGAAAATGGAAAATGTGAAATTACAGTAAGAATTGACTAAGGAACAATAGAGCTTCAACTGATAGTTTAAGATAAGAGGCTCATCTTAGATTTCTTATGGATGAATTAATGAACATGAAGAAATAAGTAGAAGTGGTCTTGGCTAAGATTAATGAACTCAAAGGGAGGAGGCTACCTTTTGAGTAAGCTGTAACAAAAATTGTTGAATTTGTGAACTAGGCCAATGTAATGAGGAATTAGTTACCTGAACAAGAGGTTACATTATTTTGATGATGCCATGAATGGTGGCATGAATAGAGTTCAGTGGATTTGAAAAGAGAATATAGATTTAGATGCTACATTATAGGATATTTAGAAGTGTGAAAAGAACATACTTGATTCCATTGGTACCACCGCATTAAATGATGGTGGTCAATTGGGAGAAAAATAGCACAATCATTTTCTACCACTAGGATAAAGGAAATGGCCAAGGAATTATTGTTGCTATATAAACAAAGTTATTACAAGCGTCTAGTCCAAAAAATGATGAACATATTAAAGAGTTATAGGTAGAAAATGCAACAGTGGCAGAGATTCAGCAGCAATTAGTGAAATTTTAGTTTATTAAAGATACTTTTGAGAAAAGAGTAGCCATTAGTTACTTCCAATAACTATTTTTATTCGTTATCATTTTAACTAATTCATTTCTCTCTTGTTATATAAAGAAGAGGACCTTTTTGTAAAAAGGGGGAAGGGTGCAGAAAAAAGAATATGAAAAGAACAATTTTCTAAGTCAATGACATTCTAAAAATTTCAATATTAAAAATTTCAATTCTTTCTTTTGAGTTATATTTTTTTTCTTATTATTTCTTTAGTTGTTTCACTAAAATCTACAAGCTATTTAAGGTTTATTTCTCTTTTCTAGAAATGTTTGATTGCTTTTGATTTGCAAAGAGTTAAACCTTTTCTTACTATCTAAAAAAATGATATGAATGACTTTAATTTCTCTAACTATTCACTCATTATTAAGATGACACATTTTTATGGCTAAGACTTAGACAAGTTGATAAGCTTATATCTAAACCATTGAAGTTTTCTCTATTACTGATTTTCTTGTAGAATGATCTCTAGGAAAACTTAGTTATAGATTTGTCAAATTACACTTTGACATAAAATGAGAAATTGGGTAATGTATACATCATTTAGCCAAGATTTATAGGCTAAGTAGTAGGAAAGAGGAAAGGTACATGTTACTCATGAGACCATTTTAAGAGGGTAATTATTTTTAGAAAATTAACAATTATTACACATATAAATTGCAAAACACTTGAATGGTACATGTAAATTTAAGTTACATATATAGAATTTTTAACATATTGAGTTTATTTGGAGGTATTCGAGCCCTAGTGTTGTTGAAAACTAGGAAGCACTAAAATTCAAGTTTGAGAGAACCCCTGTCTAAGGAATTTTAGTTGCTACGTTAGAACTAATCAGGTTGGCAATTAAAAAAGGATGTAAAAATTTGTCACCAAAACTAAGATATTGTAGATGCTATATTGTAGATACTACATCATAGATGCTATGTTGCATTTGCACTATAGCATCCCCATTGATGTGTCTTAGTTGGCTACTACATTGTAGATGCTACATTGCATCTCCTATATTGTAGATGCTACATTGCATCTCTTATATCGTAGATGAGATATCATATCTGCTATAACTTAGTTGCATCAATGCATCCTATTGGCATATTTCTATTAACATATCAAGATGAGTTAACACATCCCCATCAACATAGTGTCTATTTTTGTGAGCACCCACTGCATGTTTGACACCACTTGATCAATAGTATAGCCAAACTCTTGCAGTTTTATTTTGTAATATTTGAAAATAGTCAATGAGTGCCAGTAGTGTGGATTTGTGTCAGTTGTACAACATCTTATTCGAGTGACATTACACCAAAACACATTCCGTGAATGGTAGTAAGATCAAGATTGATTCATATTCATTGCAACACTTTGACTTAGAATATATTTTATTTCAATGTAATTTACTTTCCATGTACTTAATTACTATTTACATTTTTATGCACATTAATTAATTGGTGGAATGAGCACAACCAGTTTTTAGCATAAACACATATTCACTTGGTAAACCCAATACCATTATTGCTTGGTTTGCCCAATAGCATAATACTTGGTAATCCCAGCAGTGGGTATGTGATTTCACAACGTGTATGACAAGCTAGGAATGGACACTCATCATACCTAGGATAGTCTAGGATTTCTCTTCTTGTTATTAGTTAAATTAATTAAATAATTAATTTTCATGCTTTTATATAACTTAGTCAAAATTGTGCAACATCATAATCATATGCTTGATTTTGGACTAAACCATTTATGATAAGCTACCTTTAGTCCAAGTGGGAAGACAATGGCCTACAATTGATGCTTAATAATCTAGATACCATGGTAGTTCCATTCATGGAATTTTACCAAATTGCATGTGAATGCTTGCCATTCATATGGTTAGGCATAGGGACTACCCACTGCTCATCATTGTTATCTTTGTCAAGGATGGTGCTAATGGTCTGGATTAGTTATATTATAAAAGATTGTTGTAAAAGATTTAAAGATTTATCTTTTAAAAAATATTAATATTTTAAGTCACACACATTATAAACTAAAAATTTATCTTCTTCATATAAGGCTGATAATCCATCACATGATGAGAACACTGGTAGGAGAAATGATAGGATCTATATTGAAGAGAATTGTAGTGAACCACTACAAGTAGGGGTCTCATATGCTTATTTAGATCCTTACTATATTCAAAGACTACATTTACTATTGCAAATAATCATAGAGGAGATAGAATAAGTCCTAGAACAAGGTGGGCCTCAAGGCCTATGACCTCCTCCTAACCTAAAAGAGATAAATTAAGAGATCATAGGAGGAGATATAGGAGCCATGGTGATTCTCCTAGTTCATCATATTCCTCTTCATTTCAATGTCTAGTTCTAATGAAGATGAACATAGATATGAAGATAGAGATTCAGTAAGGGGTCAAGATGAAGATAGAAATATAGATCAACAACAAGATACAAGATACCAAATGATGCATAGACAAGATTATCACAATTAGACAAATAGAAATAAATATTTTCACCATGACATGTATAATGATGATGAACCCTTGTTGGATACTAGAGACATGATATAGATTAGGGAGGTAGTTAGAATACCTCATAGGAATTAAAGGGAAAGATGCATCAAACGACTTGATATGAATAACATTCTTAAATTTAAGGGAGGCTACAATTCTAATCCACAACATCATTTATAAGTCTTTCATTATGCCTAAACCTTTCAAAATATTGAAAGTAAGTGGAAAACACATAAACTCTTTCCTAGGATGCTAATACAAGAAGTTGAAAGTTGGTATAGATCGTTGGAAGTAGATTCAATCTACTGATGGTTTGTAATACTTAAGCTCTTCAACAATGTAAGAAAAATTAATACCATAATCTTAATAGAAGAATACCACTTGTGCCATGAACATACAAGTGAATGATAATGTTAGTAGATCTAAGCCTAAGTCTTGGAAATGCCATTTCTTTAGGATATTTCCCACATGGGTGAATAAAACT
Source organism: Gnetum montanum (assembly GCA_015680685.1). NCBI lineage: Eukaryota > Viridiplantae > Streptophyta > Gnetopsida > Gnetales > Gnetaceae > Gnetum > Gnetum montanum. The sequence goes on from MNCI01028072.1 coordinate 346,299, forward strand.
AGTAGACCTACTAGCTCATCAAGACTAGCATAAGGCCAATCTAGTGTAGCATCCTTCCTCACAAAATTAATGTCTTCTAATCCTATGAAAAATCCAACAACCATTATTAGTCCAACACAAAACATAAAAGATTAACCTATCACTGAGGAGAGATAAAAAATTTCCATGCATTACAAATAATGATAAAGGTATAGTTGTGGGTTGAAGGTTTAAATTATTAACACAATCTCTATACCAACTTGCAACAAACTTGAGGAATAAGTGTGTGCATAAACCCAAGTCTACAAAATAGCCATTAAACTAAAAGACACATAGTGGCTTGAGACTAAAAATATCAAACCATTCAAAAGATGCATGGAAACATCCAACCCACTTATTAGTTATGTTCCTACAAAAATGAACCAAATAGAGAACTTAGAAAAAGGCATTTTACACTTTGACTTTACATCAAAAGAAGATGTTAAACAAGGAGATTCAAGAAATAAAATAAAAAATCAAAAAGAAAACATATCTAGCCTCCCTATAAAGAAAACACCTTCTAGTCCAGTTGAATATTTGTCTCCAAATGATCGAAATCTAATTATCATCAATGTTAAATGTACTAACAAGCAAAAAATTATGTTGTATACCTAAGGGAATGTGTGATTCATTTTCTAAATACTTCCTCATGAGTTTAGTCATGGGGAGATGTTCCATCTTGAATCAAGGACTAATAAGTGGATTTTAATTTTTTGTCTTATAATTTTTTATCATTTCCTATTTTTTTAAAAAATTTCCAATTCTTAATATGCTTTCTATTTCTTGTTATTTTTCTTTTCTTTTATGATTTTCTCTTTTATTGAGTTATTTCCTTTATATTTTGTGGATGTTTACTATTTTTTTCTTAATAATGTTTCCTATCATGATGTAGAAGTCAATGCCATAAGTTGGATCTTTGTTCTATGCTATCAAGAAGATTAGATAAATAATTGTGTAAAGTAGTGAGACCACATCATCCATCCATCTAATTCTATAAATAAGAGGTCTTTATGATAAAATCAATATGGGTCTTCTCACATGAAACTGTCATAAAGAAAGGGAAAAAGATAAAGTGGGAATGGAAATGGGTGTGATCTTAAGGGGATATGTTGGATTCTCTTCTTAACTTCCTTAGAGGCCTAAGACTCCTTATGGAACATATCATTACTCCTCTTATAGACCATAAAAAAAAGTATATCTTTGTAACATGTGGTTCTCATTTAGGAAAATAAAATGGGAATAAACATACCTCTCTAAAGATCTCTTAAGATACAAGCACTTGTTATGGGACTGGAAAGACATGTTACCCATTCTTGAAGGAATCTCTTTAACTAAGGCCCAAATTTCTTCCTTAGTAATCCTAAAAAATACTTCTTATTTTTTCTTTTTTATTTGGAATGATGCTTTTTCTCTATGGTTGTTGTGGACTCATGATGATCGGTAAGAAGGGACACATCAATGTGAGATCATTGTTAATGATATGTACTTGTTTGAAACTTGGATGGATAGGTATGATGGTCATCTTAATCATAATTAGCACAAGAACCTATTGTAGACATGGTCAAGTACCTCATGTCCTAATATCTATAATTCCTTTAATCCCATTATTCACCTCACTACTACATGAAATTATATATTTAATAATTTTGTATAGTATAGTGCAAGATCCCAACTATAGCAATTGTATATTGTTTATAACAAAGGCATCTACATTTAACTTTTAAGGTACCGATAGACATCTATAGGAGTGGTTATGCAAGGGCATTACAAGAGGATCCTACTTTGGGAAGGATCCACTTCCATAAGTTTTGTTGATTATGGCTCTTAACCAAAACATCACATCCTCAAAGACAACATGGACAACTACTCTAAATTTATGCATGATTTTGAGACCACTTCTTATTGATTTTAATTAATTTTAATACTTTTATATTGAACTACCTTGCACATTCAATATATCTTAGTCATCATGTGAAATAGACCTTCGGTTTTCATGTTTGAAAACTTGTGAACTTCCAGAGTTGAGATCATTTGTCATGGGATCTAAGGATGTGATTTTTAAACTTTTTGAAAGTTTTCTAACACCCCATTTTCAAACATTATGATAACTAGTAGTAAAAATAATCAAAATAACTTAAACAACTTGATGATTATAATTACCTTAGAGCCTTGGGGAACATTACTATCAAATCATTTTGTATCTAAATGCTAATTTTGTTTTGAATTTTGAGCTAACTAAGGATTCAGAAAGGATTAATCATTAAGGAAAATTTATCAAAACTAAATTTGATCCTTTGGTGATTTCAGATAATGCCAAACGGAATGCCTAAGGTTGAAGGTATTTTGCAAAGAAAAGAAAAGAACCCAAGAGAGGATGGAGGAGAATATGCCCATGGACAAATAGTAGTACATATGGAGATTAAAGCTCAAATATCACATGTTTGTTTGACCCATGGGATAACAAGGAGAAATTTTAGTTCATCCTTCAAAATTGTTTGCCCTAAAAGAGAGATGCCAACATAACAACCAAGGTTGAAAGAATAGCAACATCATGAAGATTCATAATTGGTGGATTTTTTTTAAGACTTGGACAATTTTGCAAACTTCAATGTCTATCTAGTCCTTGTTTTATTTGTAATACATTCACTTGAATAAAATTTTATAATGCACTAATTAAGTTTTGTAATGGTAGCCAATATAGTCTTGATCACCCCACAATTTTTGTAATGGAACTTTGTCAATTAATTTATAACTCAAGGATGGCTTTTTAGTTAGTCATGGGGGTATGATGAAACCTAATATGTTACATACCTTAGTCATGGGGATATGATGAAACATCATTTTATCAAGTGTATTAGTTGGCTAAGATATCGTAGATGCTACATTGCATCTTTTTTGTAGCATCTCTATTGATGCATCTTAGTTGGTTGCTACATTGTATCTGCTATATTGTAGATGCAATATTGCATCTACTATAACTTAGCTTTGTGAACACATCCTCATTGATGCATCCTTGTTGATGTAGCCAAATGAATTAATGCATTCCTATCAATGTAGTGTCTATTTTTGCCTATCAATATGCAAGCACCCACCATGTATTTAGCATCATTTGGTCAATAGTGTAGCTAAGCTCTTAGAATTTTATTTTTTCACCCTAGACAATAATCATTAAGTGCCCACAACATGGATTTCATTCAATTGTATGACATCTTATTTAAGTATCATTGTATCTAGATACATTCCATGAATGATAATAAGATCAAGATTGATTTATATTTATTATAGTAGTTTGACCTAGATTTTATTTTAATGAAAATTACTTTCCATGTACTTAGTTAATATTTACATTTTCATGCACATTAATCAACTAGTAGAATGAGTGTAACCAGTTTCAAGCATAAACACATATTCACTTGGTAATCCAAGTAGCGTTATTGCTTGGCTTCCCAATAGCATAATACTTGGTAATCCCAATAGTGGGTACGTGAGTTCAGGACATGTACGACAAGCTAGGAAAGGACACTCATCACCCTTAGAATAGTTTAGGATTTATCTTCTTGTTATTAGTTAGATTAATTAAATAATTAATTTTCATGCTTTCATATAGCTTAGTCATAGCCAAATAACATTGTAATCATATGCCTCACTTTGGAGTAAACCATATATGAGAAGCTACCACTAGTCGAAGTGAGAAGGTAGCAACCTATGATTGATGCTTAAAAATTTAGATACTACACTATTTCCATCCATGGAATTTGACCAAATTTCATGTAAATGCTTGTGATTTGTATAGTTGGGAATAGGGACTACCTACTGCTCATCAGTGAGGTACTTTCACAAGAAGGTAGGTATGTTACTTTCTTTTTAGAAAAGTTGAATAAGTCAAGGAAAAAAATATAGTGTATATGAGAAGTAATTTTTTCCTATTCTTTAAGCAATCAAGCATTGAAGTCATTACTTTTTGCTTAAGAAGTTCACTTTGATGATGAACCTCAAAGTAATTTAATATTTGAACTCACAAAAGAAGTTAAGTGTAAAGCACATGAAGTGGGTTGTACAGTTATAGGACTTCAATTTTGTATTGAAGCACAAAAGTGGGAAATTTAGTGTGGTGATTGATGCATTATTAAGTGTGCATGTAATTAACTTCAACATACCTCATGTAGAAGGTATGGATGATTTTTCTTCTTTGTATGAGCATGATGATGATGTTGGAAAGGTTTGGAGGAGCCTTGAAGAGCCATTAATAAGTAAGTTAGATGAATGGAGGGACTATCATATTCAAAATGAACTGTTATTTAAGAATGGAAAGGTATTGATTCCTAATAGTGATTTCAGAAAAAATATTTTATTTGAAAAGCATTATAGTGGCATGGAAGGTTACATGGGTAGGGATGAAATATTGGAACTTATGTGGAGGTACTATTTTTAGCTTGTTATGGCAATTTAAGTTTTGAAATTTATGAAAGAGTGCTTGAATTATTAGAAATTCAAATGAGGTAAATGAGTGGATGGACATTATATGCCTTTGACAATTCCTAGGGTCCCATGGGAAAGTATTTCAATGGGTTTTATAAGTGGTATTTCAAAAATAAAAAGTGGAAACAATGCAATTTTTGTTATTATCAATAGGTTCTCAATGATGCACACTTCATTCCATGTAAGAAGGTGGGTGATGCTTCTTATGTAAAAAATTTAGTTTTCTAGCATGTTGTGAAGTTGCATGGAAGTCCTTTGAATATTATTAATTATAGAGACTCCAAATTCAAAAGCCACTTTTGGAAGTTTCTTTAGAAAATTTTAGGAACAAAGTTGAATTTTTCTAGTGCATATTATTCATAATATGATGGTCAAATGGAGGTGGTGAATAAATCTTTGCTAAACATATTGATATATTTATGTGATGGAGAACAAAATAGGTGGAAAACGTGTTGTGTCATGTGGAGTTTTCATATAATAACACTTTTCATGTTGCTGTTTGAAAAAGCCCATTTGAGGTGAACTATGGATTTTTTCCAAACATGGTGAACAATTTGAAGAGTGTTGATGATGAAGCTTAATGTAGTACTTATTTTGTGCAAGAGATGAGAGATCTCCATGCACAAGTAAAATCAAATCTTGAGAAGAAGACTAAAGAGATAAACCTTAAGAGGAAAGAGGATAATAAAAGTCAAATTTTTCTCTTGGTGACTTAGTTTAGATGCACTTGAAGAAGATGTAGTCGAAAGGTTTTAACTTATCCAAGTTGAAATCCAAGAAGATGGGGCCTTTCAAAATCAAGGCTAAGATCAATGATAATGCTTTTGAGATTGATTTACTAATTTATGTTGGTATGTATTTTGTGCTTAATGTTTCAAATCTTGTGCACTATCATGGAGTAGTCGATGAGGAAACCATTAGAGGTAGCATGGATGAGTTGAAGGGGGTTATTGATCAATTCAAGATTTCAATGAAGAGGAAGGAAATTGTACTCATGCAGAGGAAAATTTCTAGTATTCAAGGAGTCAAGAGACACAAATATTTGATCCATTGGAAGGATTAGTCTATGGATGTTGCTATATGGGTCCATGAGACTAAACTTCATGAGTGGGGAATCACTTTAACCACTACCCATTCACATGAGTTCACTTTTTAAAGGGTGGGAGAGTTGGTGTAGGAACACCTCTTTTGATTCTCTTGTTCTTCCCTACACATATTTTTTGTAGGTTTGAAGATCTATGGAGATGTCTTGGAGGTTTCTATAAGTCAGAGACAACTTGTACAATTGGAAAACTTTTGTAATTGGCCATTCTAATGTAGGAAATAGTAGAAGAAGGTAAGAAAGGATGAAAAGTAGTATAGAATCATCAAGTAGTGCTTGAGAAAAGTTTCTTGGGATTTTTCTTATCTTGTTTTCTAATAAATAATAATTCTTTCATGTTTAGAAAGGAAAAGTGAAAGAAAGTTCATGAGATTTATTAGTGAGAGCTATTGAATTGATGAGAGCTTAGGCAAGGTGTGGGAGAGTACATTGAGTGAGTGCATAGAGGTTGCAGCTCTAAGATCAATTGTGTAGGCCTCTATATTCTAGTCTTGTTTGTGGGTTGAGATCTCATTCTCAAGTTGTGAGAGAATCTCTTTATTGATTGTGTGTTGCAGCAAGAACCATTATGTGGTTATAGAGCCTCATGCTCTATAATATTATTTGAGTGTTTTGAGAGGTTTTATGGGTTTTTGGAACTTTGTTATAATCTTTTAATTGAATATTTGGAGATAGTTTTCCTATTATCTAGCAAAAGTTATTGTCTTTTCATAATATCTAGATTTAATATTTTAAGGTGATTAATTATTGGAGTGAACCTAATCCATAAGCACAGGTAACATAAGGTGTTTAATGTGGAAGATGTAGTAATTATTTTTTTTAATGGAAAGAGAGATTTTCTATTGAAAACTATAATAAGCTAAGGCCTAAGAAGTATGATCCATTCAAATTTTTTAAAAAAGATTAATGATAATATCTATGTCATTAATTTATGGGTGAACATGGGGATTTCATGCACTTTCAATGTGGCGAACTTGTATGAGTATCCTCCATAAGATATGCCTCCATATATTGGTATGAACTTGTGGATGAGTTCTTCTTAAGTGGAGGAGGCTAATATAGAATATTTATTTATAGATCATAATGCAAATTATGTGAAAAGAAAGCCTTCAACAATAATGAAAAGATAGAGAGCTAGAGGACATTCTTAATGAACTAACTGTTGAAGAGAAAAGAAAGAACTTAATGTAAAACTAATAGAAACTTAATCATTAATATGAGTGAGTAAGGTAGATATAATAATCATCAAATTCCAATTTATAAAGATAAGAAATAATGAAATTTCATTTAATCATGTCACAAAATTTAGCATAATTTAACTAAATAAAAGCAATTTCTTAATAGTATTAGAAGCACACTACATTCCCTTCCAAGCTATAATAAAATTATTTAAGATATTTCTACCTTTAGCAAAATTATTCTACTTAGGTCTAATGATATCTTCAATAACCTTTTGAATTCGACAAGTCATGCATTTAGCTAAAATTTTATAAATATTTTTAAGAAGAGTAATAGGCCTTCAATATTAATATGTTGAATATCTCCATTCTTAGTAAGAAGATGAATCACACCTTTATTAATATTTTTACCAAAAGAAACTTTTTAACGGCTTCTTAGAAAACATGAAAGGAATCATCTCCAATGATGTCCTAATGCTTCTTTAAAAGTTAAAATAAAAAAACCATCAAAACCTGGAGCTTTACCATTTGCTAAATTAAAGGTTGCTACTTTGATTTTTTTTGCTATAATATCTACTTCAGGAATACTTTGATGCACTTTTGTTATATGATGAGGATTATGTGTATTAGAGGTTTGGAAGGATTTCTTACTAAAACCTTTAGAAAAAAACTACAAAAAAATAATTTTCTAAAAATTTATTAATAGTCTTTAGATATTTAATGATGAAATTATTTATATAAAGTGATTTAAGTTTAGGTACTTAGTTCTTTTCTTTTAGAAATTTAAAACTTTCTTTGCAAGGTTCATCTTCAATTTTTAGTAAACCCATGTAACATTTAGTGAGAGCACTTTTAACTTCAAAAGTATCCCAATATTGTTTAGCATAACAAGCTTTAGCCATGGCTCTTTAAGTTTCAAAATCAAAGGGATTTTAGTCTAAAGAATTTTCATTTTCTTTACAAGTTTTGCAAGATCTTATTCAACTTGATGCTTATGATTAGAAAATTGCTTTCCAAATCATCTAGCATACTCTCTAATTCTACAATTAGTTCAACCGATATCACTAGCAGGCTCTTTTTTTTCTTTTTTTTTTGCATTCCATAATTTTCAAGGATGTTGCAGCTATTGTCTTTGTGAAAGCTACATTATGGAAATTTGTCACATTCTTAATAAAAAGTTATTCATGAGGAAAATAAAAAATAAGTTTTAGAAAAGGCAAATAACGGTAGTTTTCAGTAGACACAAATGAAATCTTCTTCAATAAGTTTGTAACCTTTTACTAAACCTTTTAGTTCTAAAGGTTCTAGTAAATTCTTGATATTTAAAGATAATTTCTCTTTAGAAAAAAACTTTTCAGTAAGGATTAGTAATGAAAATACTATTGTAGATGAATTTCACTCAATATAACATAAAACTAAGAGGTCTATAGATACTACTTTTAATTTGATAATCTCAAAGATATCTCATTTTCTTTATACTTCTATAACTATTTCAAATGTTTTTTTATTGAAAAATTCTTTTTCATTGATTAATGACATGGATTATGAGATAGATGCTAAAATTGAAAAATTAAGAATGGGAACCTACTCCCCCACATCTCAATATTAGTCTTATTATGAAATGTATCTTTCAAATTAGCATTTATTTCCAAATTTTCTTTTCCTGAAAGAAATTAAGATCTGAGCTCATGATATTAATTTTATTGGTAAATGCATTTTAAGAAATTTCATTTTTTAAATATTGTTGAAAAAGTTAATAAAGAAGGTATTGTTATTCTTGTTAATAAAAATTGAACTAGAAATGTTTTGAGTTCTAGTTTTGATACCTTTAAAAGAGTTAGTAGGATTATTCGTCATAGTGAAAATGGTGACTTTGGACTCTATATTATTTATGCTGCTAATAATTTGAAAGATATGATAAGAGGTTTGGAAATATCTTCTATCTTTTCCTAAAGTTCCTTGAATTATTAGAGGTTATTTTAATATGATTGAAAGTTGGAGCAAGATCACTTCTTCTATTTTAAACCCTTCAAAACACACTTGCTGAATCTAATTATTATGAAAGAAAATTCAATATGCTAGAAAACAAGAAAACTAGCTATTTTCAATTAATGTAGAGAAGATTACAAATCAGTGGTTCCACAACCCACAAACATCCAATTCACTCACAAACACTCAACAACATTGTAGAGCATGTGGTTCTTTAACTACACAATAATTATTCTCAATATAAGACACAATCGAATGAGATCTCTCACATAATGACAAGACTAAAATCCAAACTTAATATGCACATAAGAGACATCAAGGACAAAGACATATATCTTGATCCAAGAGCTGCATATACACTCATGCACTCTCATAATATACTCTCATGTACTCATAAGCATCTCTCATGTCTCTTCTCTCACATAACAAAAACATAAATCAATAACAATATTTATTGAAAACAAAAGATAAGAAACCTAGAAATCTTTTTTTGTATTCAACTTAAAGGTTCCTAGCTATTTTTATCTTTTTCCATCTTTTTTCAAATATTTCTAGCTTCAAAATCACTAACTCGGAAGTTTCCCCGACTATATAGGTCATCTCCATCTTTTTTAAGATGTCTCACTTTTATTTCCATCATGAAGGGGAAACATCTCTTTAACTTGGGAGATGTCTCCTATGCAAGTGGAATGTCTTCTCTTAGGTTAAGATGTCTTAGGTTTATGGAGAAATCTCACTAGAGACATATCAATTCTTGAAGAGATGTCTCCTTAATTTTCTAAATATCTTCTTCACTTCCCAGACATCTTCTATGAAAGCTCAACTCTTAGCCAAGACATCTCTTGGACTTCCAAGATATCTCCACAACACTTAAAATCTTAAAAACTACCTATAGGAAGAATAAAGAGAATCAGAAGAGATGTCCCTATCCCAACTCTTCCACGCTTCAAAAAGTGAACTCATATGAACAAGGGAGTAGGAGTAGAAGTAGTCCCCCACTCAACAAGATTATTCTCATGGTCCCATACAACATCATTAATGGATTGAACATTCTAATGGATCAAGTACTCTTGCCTCTTCATTCCCCAAGTGATAGAAGCTTCCCATCTCTTGAATACAATTGTCTTCCTTTCCATTGAAGGCTTGGACTTGTTAATTGCTCTTTTCAATTCATTAATGCTATTCTATATGGTTTCATCATCAATCGGTCCATGGTAATGCACAAGATCTGCAACATTAAATACAAAAGACATACCAACATGATTGGGTAAATCAATCTCAAAGGCATTATCATTAATTTTATCCTTTATTCTAAAAGTACTCATCTTCTTGGCTTTCAACATGGAGAACTTAGCACCTCTCAATCTCTTCTTCTTTAAGTGCATCCAAACTAGATCACAAATAACAAAGTTAGGTTTCTGCTTACTCTCATTCCTCTGAAGGACTCTCTCTTTATTTTTCTTCTCTATATTTACCTTCACTTGTGTATAAAAATCCTTAATCTCTTGTAAAAAATTAGCACTCAGTTGAGTTTCTCCCTTAAAGATCCTCACATTGTTCACCATCTTTAGACAAATATCATAATTCATCTCAAATGGGCTCTTATCAATAGCAACATAAGAAGCATTATTATAAGAAAATTCAGCATGACATAGCAAATGTTTCCACCAATTAGACTATCCATCACATAAACACTTCAAAATATTAAGCAAATATTTAATCACCACTTAAGTTTTATCATTAGACTATGAATGATATACATTAGAAAAATTCAACTTTGTTCCTAAATTTTTTTTAAAGAGGCCTCAAAAAATGACAAGTGAACTTGGAGTCTTTGTTACTAATAATATTCAAGGAAATTCCATATAACTTCACAACATGATGAAAAAACAAATTTGCAACATGAGAAGCATCACTCATCCTTCTATAAAGAATGAAATGTGCAATCTTGAAGAACCTATCCACTACAATAATAATAGCATCATTCCCACTTTTGATCTTTGGCATCCTAATCATAAAATCCATTAATACACTTTCCCATGAATCCCTGGAAATTGGAAAAGGCATGTAATGTCCATTCACTCCTTTACCTCCTTTGAATTTTTGAAATTTTAAATGTTCCTTCACAAATTTTATAACTTTAGTTGTCATTCCAGGCCAACTCATATGAGCTTCCATTACATCATAATGCTTTTTAAATAACATTTTTTTTTCTAAAATCATAATTGGAAACACATACCTTTCCATTTCTAAATAACAATTTATCTTGAATATGATAGTTCCTCCATTAGACTATCCTACTCAATAGTGGTTCCTTGAGGCTTTTCCAAACCTACCCAAAACAAAATTAATTTCATACAAATTACCAATACTATTCATATCTTCTACATGAGACATGTTGAAATTCACCACATGCATTCTAGACAATGCATTAGCCATCAGAGTGGCTTTTTAACTTTTGTGCTCGAGCACAAAATTGAACTCATGTAACTGTGCAATCCAATTCTTATGTTTATCACTAAACTTCTTTTTTGAATTTAGGAATTGAAGTACTTTGTGGTCCATTATCAAAGTAAATTTCTTAGGTAATAAGTAATACCTCCAATGCTTAACTACTTGAAGAATATCCTACAACTCCTTCTCATAAACACTATATTTTTGGCTTGACTAATTTTGCTTTTTTGAAAAGAAAGCAACATGCCTACTTTCTTGTGAAAGTACCCCATCAATGACAAGTCCACTTGCATTCACCTCCACCTAAAAATGCATTTGAAAATCTAGAATTACAAGCATTAAGTTCATTGGTTATTTTTTTCTTTAACAAGTCAAAGCTCCTTTGGGTTTCATCACCCCACCAGAAATCTTTATTTTTCTTCAACAAAGCAAACATAGGCCAAGAAATACCATTGAAATTTTTTATGAACCTTTGATAGAAACCTATCAAACTAAGAAATGATCTTGCCTCCCCAACATTCTTGGAAGTTTGACAATCTTTAATAGTCCTCACCTTGGTAGGTTTCATTTGAATTTTATTTTTAGAAATCACCTATCCCAAGTATGTGATTTTCCTTTTGAGGAAATCTATTTTTTTTTACATTGATTACCAAATGTACCTCATCCAAATTAAGATAAACTCTTAAGTAATCTAGGTGCTCCTCCTCATAAGATTTTTATACCAAAATATTATCAAAGAATACAATACAACACTTATTAGTCAATTCTTTGAGTATATCATAAATCAACCTCATGAATATAATAGGTGCATTTGTGAACCCAAATGGCATCACCAACCACTCAAACAATTCATGCAATGTTTTGAAAGCTATCTTTCACTCATTATTGGACATGATCCAAAGTTGATAGTAACTACTCTTCAAATCAATTTTGCTAAAAATGTTGACATTAGTAAGGATATTAAAAATATCATCCATCCTTGAAATAAAAAACATGTATCTCATGGTTATCCTATTCACTATCCTAGAATCAATACACATCCTCCATTTATCATTGTCCTTCTTAGTCACAAGCACTATTAGAATAGCACAAGGTGAAATGGATTCCCTCATGAAGCCACTTGCAAGTAACTCCTCTACTTGCCTTTGTAATTTTTTCCACTAATTTGATGCCATCTGGTATGCCCTCTCATTTATAATGGTAGCATTAGGAATTAAATCAATGATGTTGTACATTCTTCATTGGTGGTAATCCATCTAATTCCCCCTTGAACACCTTGGAAAATTACTTCTTTAAGCCTAGCATGTATGTTAGAAGTTCTACCTATGCATCATCACAATTAAAAATAATATTTGATATAACAACAAAACCAAACCTATTTCATCATGTTTCTTAATATATTTTCTTACTCTTAGAAGGATTAAGAAAGTATTAAATGAGCTTTACTATCTCACTTATTTAGTTGTCATAAAAATCAACTCATGGATTCTATCAAGTCTAGGTACTCTTCATATAAGTTTTTTTTCATCAAATTAAACACTATTCTCAAAATTCCAAGGTCTACTAAGAATTATATCAACACAATTAATTGGAAGCACATCACATTGTACTATATCATGAAAACTTCCAATTTTAAATTTTAAAACACATTGTTCTCTCACCTTATAGGGTCTAGGATGAGGATTAGCTACCAAATACAATCTAGTAACTATTCTAGATGAAATAGTAATTTCTTGGGCTCCCTCATTAATCAAGATATGAATCCATTTCTCACTAATCAAAAATTCAACCCTAATTGAAAATAAAAATTTTCTAGCAAGATGGTCTCCTATATTCACATTCCCCATAAATGCACAAGAATTTAATTTAGAAATTTCCTCAATATTGAGAGCATTATTAATGAAAAAATTTCTATTAACGACTATGATATTGTATATGTGATGTCATAGCCTAATATATGATGTTGTAGATACAATGTAGTCGGCCATGATCATGCTGATAAATAAAAGCCTACCTTGCATCAAAATTTTTTTTTTTTGACTAACACTTAGCGAAATTCTTTTAGTTTTTTTCTTGAAGTTAGAGTTAGTTATGAATGCCTGTAGTACGGTGATTAATAGTTGTACAAAATCTTTATTCCATTGGATTATTCTTGGACAAAAATCATGGATGGCAATAAAGATCAAGATTATTTTTGATAATTGCAACATCTCACATAGAATATATTTACTTTTCCATGTTGTTTACTTTTACTATGTCATTTAAAATTCCTAAGTCATTTAATATTCCAATGTTTATTAGTAACATAGAGCAAGTACGACTGATTTTGAGCGGAGATTGTACTTGTTTGGTAACTAGTAGTGACTTTGCTTGATTCACTTAGTAGTAAAGTTACTTGATAATTCCAGTAATAATTACATTAACCCAATATGTGTATAGAAAACGAGGAACAGATACTTATTGTTACTAGGGTAGAATAGTCTTAAATTTTTATTGTACTTAGAGATAGCGTTTCTAATCATTTCCACTATGTTTACCTTTAGCATACTTAGAGCCATGCAACATCATTTTATCATATGCCTCATTAAGAGCTAAATCATACACTTTCATCTCACTAACTCTATGTGGGAAGATAATGATCACAAACTTCTTATCAACTCACTAGTATACTTATATTATCCATACACAAATTATGATATGGTCACATGTAAGCACTTGTAACTTATATTATTTAGTGTTTGAATTCTCTACCATTCATCATTAGCGTTGTTGCTAGGGATATGTCAATGTTTTCTAGTTAGTTAATCTTGCATAGTTCGTTGTATCAAGTATCATCAATTCTATTTTTTATACTTAAAATAATTTTTTGAAATACACATATATTTAAGCATTAACCAACTTAAAACGACTTCCATATTTAAAGTGAAATCTTCACCTACTATTAATCTTAACAAAAGTAATGACAAAGATTATAATGAAGAAGATTGGAGTGCACTAATGTAAACAAGAATATCATATGCTCATTTTGAGCCTTATTATCTTGATTTTATATTCATTTTTCATTAGGATGAACAATTCAAACGGAGAGACTTACAAGGTAACATTATCTTACCACCAAAATGCTTAGCACCATCTATGCTTTAATCAAGCTTCCTCAGATCAAATATTGATCATGCATAATAAGCGTATCAAGTTATAGAATAAAATAAGAAATACATAAATCCTTTGATGTAGTAATGGGTAGTCACTATTCATTATTCGATAGATGTCCAAGCCATGGAATTTTTTGAAGGGAACAATTGTAGCACATCATTGATGGATTAAGGAAAAGAATAAGAGAGATCCTTGGAGTATATGCCTAAGGAAAGCTCTTAGAGATGAAAACTCATCAAGTTCAAAGGATACTAGATCAAGTGACAAAAGAAGAAGGAGAGCTATGTAAAGGAAAATTAGTTGAAGAATACAATAAAGATCTAGTTATCAAAAAAAGATATGTGAAGATATGTAAAATTCAAGATGGAGAAACATTATAAGATGTGATTCAATGAAAGACTCTATCTATTTAAAAATTAGTAAACGATATTACAACAAAGGTAGAGAAAATATGAGACTCTATGAATGAAAAATTTACCACAACACTTAAGATAGTTAAGGAAAAAACTAAATAAGTATTCAATAAAAAGAAGTATAGGAAGAAGAAAAAGTACAATTGATGTAATAATTATAAAAATAAAGGGAAATTTGCTATTGTAGAGGAAGTTACAAACTCAAGTTATGAAGATGACATTGGTTGCAAAGTGTGCTAAAATGAACATTATAAGGGATGTTATCTTGTTATGGCACACTTGCAAAAGTCTGAGGCATATGTACTTAATTCAAAATTGGTCAAAAAATGCCTAGATGATTACCTTATCTACAATGTAATTACAGGTAGCCCTATCAAAAATTGTGTTATCCAAGTGAAGCTTATCCTTAATAGTAGGAGTAATACCAGTAGTAGTGGTAACAACCATAGTTGTGGGGAATGTCATTGTCAAGGAAATAGCATCCATACTAACAACTTGATCCTCATGGATACTATGTATGATGTCCTATATCTTTAGGAAGTACTCCTATTCATGCTTCTTCTTCCTACTATCCAACTAAATACCACAAATCTACAACCCTATGCATGGAGTCACAACATTACAGATCTCAACTAGAAGTTGGTTCATCTTATTAAGCTCCTAATCCTTTACCACATGTACCACTGTTAGTAATACAAGGGGATCTACCAACACAACCATAAAAATAAAATCCTACCAGGGTAGTTAATACACAAGAGAACATAATCAGTACAAGTGAACCAACATCCATGGAGTGTCTTTTCTTTAGGTAAAGTCCAAAAAAGGTTCAAGGGATAGGAACCTTATCTAATAATGCTCCTTCCACACTAAGTCTTCAAGAAGTAACATGCTCCCAATATGAACAGAAACGAAATTAACAACTATCATGCTCAAACAAATGATAACACATTGGATAAAGATAAGAGCACGTCCTAATAAATGGATAGATCAAGGAAGTATTTTAATCTATCTCCAAATAGGAAGACATAAGCCATGCAAAGCTCTACTAGATTCTAGGTTCAAGGTAAATTTCATCTCTTAGGACATGTATAATACCTGGAATTTAGCTTCATTAAAGAAATGCAATATTTGACTAGAGCTAGTTAACCAATTTATTGTTATTTCACTTCCATAAGTGGAAGATGTGGTAACTACCATAAGCGGCTCATCTTATCTTATTGATTTTTTTGTTATTTGTGTGGAGATAATAGAAAATTTCCTATAATTATGACAAGAGCATGACTTAGCACTATGGATACTAAGCTAGGAATCAAGGACTTATCCTTGGAAATCAAGAGTTCCATGTATTGCATATAGTGATAATAGGTGTAATTACATGTAGAAAGTCTAAACAACCAAATCAAATACCATCCCAGCATGCAAACAATGTGTTGATGACATGTATGTACAACAATATTTGTATGCATCAACCACAAAACAGGAAGGTACCTTGTGGTTGACTAATAAAGTAGAGTTAGAATTAAATATACACATAAAACTATTTGAAAAATGTTACAAGTGCCTACATAGAAGAAATTGATAAAATGGAATAGATATGAAGACAACCTTCCTACACTAAGTTTCAATAAGATGAGGATGTTGAATGGGAAAAATTAGAAATACAAGACAAGTATGAATCAAAACCACTAGAAATAAAAGCATTATCAAATGCATTTAAATATGCTTTCCTAAAAAATAGAAAGTTGGTAATTATAAATGTCAATCTTTACAAAGAACAGAAGAGAAGATTATTGGAAGTGGTAAAGGAATTAGTACCTACATTCACATGATCTTATGATGAAATCACTAGTATCAATCCATGAATTTTTCAACATCATATCTACATCACTCTTATTATTAAAAAACACTACAAACCTCAATGAAGATTAAACTTGAAACTCAAAGAAGTTATCAAATGGGAATCAGAAAAGCTACTAAAGGTTGGGTTGATTTATCCTATTATAGATAGTGAATGGGTTAACCCATTGATCATTATTTCAAATAAAGGTGGTAACTGGAGGATTTTTATAGATTTTTAAATATTAAGTATGGAAACATTCAAAGGCCATTTCCCTTTATCATTTGTTGATCACGTTCTAGATATTAGTACAGGAGGACTATATTGTAGCTTTTTGAATGTGTACAATGAATATAACCAAATCTATATTGCACCAAAATATCAAGAGAAGACAACATTCACCATCCCATAAGAAATTTTGCATACAAGAAAATTCCATTTGGCCTATGTAATGCTCCAACAACATTCTAGAGACTTATCCTTCGCATCTTTCAAAAATATATTGATAATGAAGTTGAGGTATTTATGGACAACTTTTTTTTACTTATGAACTTAACTTTGAGTAAGCTTTGGACCACCTAGAGTAAGTTTTAAAATAATGCATTAAAATAAAATTAAAACTTAATTGACAAAATAGCCATTTAAGGGTCTAAAATGACATAGTTCTATGAAAAAAGGTATCCCACAAAGAAATAGAGGTAGGTCTAGACAAAATCAAAGTCATCCAAGATATCATCCAAAGACCACAAACATTTAAGGATGTGAGATAGTTTCTTGTTCATATGGAATATTATTGAACATTTTTTCAAAATTTTTCAAAGATTGCAAATCCTTTTGTTGAACTAATAATGAAAGATGTACCATTCCAATGGTCTAAACAATGTAAAAAGACATTTGAGAGCTTGAAATAGAAACTACTCAAGACATCAATCCTTAGATCTCTAAATTGATCTAGGTCTTTTCACATCATGATCCAACACTTCAAACTATGCATTAAGAGTAGTGTTAATCCATATGGATGATTAAAAGTGATTGTACACTATACACTACATCAATAGAAGCATTCTTGGAGCACAACTTAACTATACTACTACAGAAAAGAAGCCTATGATTGTGGTATATGCACCTAAAAAAATTATGACATTATGTGCTTGGGTATTCAATCTATGTCCATGTTGACCATAGTGCAATCTAATTTTCAATGCATAAATCAACAGTTAGTCTAAGATGTGATAAGATGACTTGTTATACTACAAGAATTTTTCATAACAAGGATAAATAGGAAAAGGACTAAAAATAATATTGTTGATAGCCTATCCAGACTAAGATGAACTTCTTAAGAGAATGAGGAACCATTATTAGACTAGTTTCCAAATAAAGACTTCTTTACAAAGACAATAATGATTGTAGATTCAATAGCAAAATCATGGATTATTGATTATATGAATTATCTAACTACAAAACAACTTCTTGTTGAATGGGATAAAACATAGAGAGAATCATTTCTTGTCAAGATAAAAAAATATATGAAGATGAAAGAAAATCGTTATAAGATTTGTGGAGATGGTTTGATATAATGGTGTATTCTAAAGGAAGATCAGAAAAGAGTCCTATAAGATGCATGTCAAAGACTATGCAGTGCTCATTATGTAAAAAGAAGAACAACATTGAAACTTATTATGGAAAACTACTTTTGGCCTACCATATTTAGGGATGTACACCAGTTAACATAATCTTGTGAAAGATATCAAAAGAATGGAGGATTGACAGCCAGAAATGAAGGACCATAATAATGGATATAACCATTAGAACTATTTGATGTTTGAAGAATTGATTTTATAAGATCCATCACACCAATGTCAAGTGGAAAATCCTACTTTATTATGACTATTGATAATTGCACCAAGTGGGTAGAAGCAGTTGCATTTAAAGATTGCATAGCAACAATAACTACCAAATTCTTTTCACAACATGTGGTGAATAGGTTTGGAGTGCAAAGAATGTTAATCTTAGATAATGAAACTCATTTTACCAGAGATACATTTAAAAAGATAATGCAATGCCTTGGGGTGAATTACAAATTAACTATACCTTATCATCCCCAAGTGAATGATCAAGATAAACTAACTAGCAAAGAAATTACATGAATATTAACTAGAATAATTAGTAGGCATATGAAGGATTGAAGCACTAAACTTAATGATGTTCTATTAGCATATCAATCCACTTGGAAACTTTCTATAGGATATTTGATGCATGTACTTGTTTATGGTAAATTACCTACCTTGCTAATCCAAGAAAAGATAAATACCCTCACAACCACTTGTGCAGTATACTTAGACTTAAATCTAGTCTAGAAAGAATGATTAATGGGCCTTGATTTACTAGATGAAAATCAATTAGTAGCTCAAATGAGTAACAAAATTCATAAGAAGTATCCCATACATAGACATCACATTAAGATTAGAAAAATTTCTATTAGGTTAGAAGATAGAGTCTTTTATTATAACACAAAATATGTCACTAAAGAACTAAGTTTTAGACTTTGTGGGAAGGATTCTTTATAGTCCATGTCAAATATCAATCAGGCATCATGCAAATATATCATCCAACTAACTCATAGAAATTAATTTTGGTCAACTTTCAATAAGTTAAATCATTTCATGAATTTCCATTCCCAAAGGAATCTACCATGTGTTCCAAGCCACTTACTTCCTATTCAATCTTTTAAATTTCTACCTTCAACAGTAGTCATGGAGATGCCATCTCTTATTCTTAGGAACTAATTAATCATTTTATACTTTTCTTTTATTTTTCTCAATTTCCTTCTATTTTTCTAAATTTGTTAATATATTTTCTATTCTTTAATATTTTCCATAATTTCTTAGGATTTTTCCTATTTTTTAATAAGTTATAAGATTCTTTATACATTTTTCTATTCTTGTATAGCTTTGATTTTTTTTATAATTTTACAATGTCTTGGTGTATATATTTTTGTTGAGTTTTCTAATAAAGTATTAAAAAATAAGCAAGATGTAGTTGAAATAATAAGAATTTCACTTTATGTTACCAAATCATTGAAGGACTAATTGTATATATAGTGATATCACATCCTCCATCCACTTATTTTTGGTAATAAGAGGTTCTTATCACAGACATAATAATATTATCATCACAATAAAACTAAACTAAACTTATGGTCATTATGCCTAAATGGAAAGGTGAGTGACCAAGAGGGAATGAAAAGGATGTGATATCAATGGGATTTTTAGATTCTGTAGAGCTACAACTATGAGTCTTATTACACTATTAAGTTGTATTATTTACTTGAGTTCTAATGGAAAAAATGGAAGCATATTATAAAATAAGTATTGCCTTGCCATATCACTAGAAGGACATGTTACCCATGCCTGAAGGTAGTCCTCTTGTAAATTTAACATAGTAATAACATAATAAATACATATAATAGAAATTTCTTGGGGTTCCACTAGAAATACATGTTACCCATATTTGAAGGCACTTCTCTATCCAATGGTCAAGTCTCTTTCAAAATAAACTATGTACTTAATAAATTACTTCCTTGTTCTTCATTTTCAAGTAATGATATTTCTTCTGGTTATCATAGTCTTATGGTTGTAATTTTTGAGATGATACAATGCAATGTCACTGGTAAGTGTTATGAACTTCATTTGGATCTTGGAAAGATAGGCCAATGATCACTTTAACCATGCATTATACATAGAATTCATTATGCTTATGGTAAGACACCTCATGTCCCATTTTCTGCAATCCCTACTACTACCATTTCACCTTACTATTATATATAATTATAATTTGATGGTTTTGTATAACAAAGTGTTATTTTCTTATTGAGGACATACTAACATGTGTATTTTGGAAGACAAGTATGATTTACATTCAACTCCTTAAGTGCCCACAAACACTTGTATGCATGCTTATATAAGGGAATTAATAGTAGGATCCTACTTTGGGAAGGACCCACTTGTATAACTCTTGTGTTTCATACTCAACATCCAACTCCACATCATTTTGTAACTTTGGGATAATTTAGCAATCATCATTGTTTTCCTACATATTTATAAGCACTTATAAATACAAAATTTTTTTACCAAATGATCTCCTAAACCTTAGATTGTCTTACCTAATCCAAAATCCTTCTTTAATATACTTTTGATGTCAAAATCTCACATTCTAAGCATCATGTACGATCAAGAACACTTTGGATTGTCTTAACACATTCCAAACTATCCATTCCATCAATTTTTCCTATTAAATTTGACTAAAATTTCAAAGGAAATATTGTAGATATGATATCACACGACTTATAATATCACATAAATGATGTCGCATCTACGATATCATCCTTATAAAAATTTATATATACACATGGATCATTAGAAAATTTTTCATTTCTATCATTTCACTCAAGGGGAGTTCATGTTGTTTTTCTATCTAAGAACCTTCAGAGCTCCATATCTTCCTCACTACACACCAGATTTGAGCTATTTCACTCATAGATTGATCATTTGAGTCATGGAAGAGAGCATTGCATGTACTTTTTGCAAATTGTGTAATGTTTTTCTAACATGTAGAAGATCAATTAAGGGTAAGAATCATAAGAAATAATAACATTTTGGTTTAATAAAAGACAATAAACTTAATAGTTCTTTACAATTGACCATTTGAATACTTTTTAAATAATAAATCGAAATAGCAACACATTGTCAAGCTAAATCTATTTTCAATTGATTAATTAAATTATTTAATCGAGGGCTTTTTTTAATAAGAGCTTTGTCTAAATTAATAAATTTTACAAACTCTACAATCCAAATGAAAAAGAATTGATTGTATCTAATACTTTTGATTAAAACATAAAATATGATGAAAGATTACAAACCATTAGGAATTTTTCTAGAATATTTAGGTAATTGTAATCTTGAATTTACTTCTAATTGTAGATGCAACTTAAAAGAATACCTGAGTTTAGAGGACCATCAGAACCAAGAAAAAAGAGAGCCAGAGAAAGAGGAAGAGTACAAGAGAAAAAATAAACTTCTTCTATAGGGAAAGAAGCAAATTCATACTTAATCCATTAGACTACAACTACAATAGGGTAATGTGCACAAGCAAAAACTAATGCACCACTAGCTCTAGAATAAGGACAATACCTCACACTCCCCAATGAGTATTCACAGGTCATCCAAGAGAAATCCATCATGTACACTATGATAGTAGAACTCAATTTCATGTCATGCATGAAGTTCACACCTATAAATGTTCACAAACAAATTTAAGCCTCACCACTCTAGCTGATTATTTCAAGTAATGATGAATGGTATTTTCAAGAAGTCCATCAATTTTAGTAAAATAAATAACATGATGCAACCATAAATATTCAGGAAGTAGCAATGCTATGTTCAATTGAAGCAATCACTAGGGCACTAAATCTACCAAATATTGGAGCCAAAATTACTTAAATATCTACATAGTTTGACATAATTGTAAGAAACTTATGGTTGCAGAGGGCATATGAGACTATTAAAAAAAAAGTACTATGGATTATCTACTATAGAAAATATTTACTTCAAGATTCAGACATATCATATTTTCCCAGCCAAGAGACTTAACATAATTTCTATCTATGTTGCTAGAGGAAGTGCTATCATAAAGGGGAAATTCAAGTCAATATAGGTCATCTATTATTTCTAGATATATATAGAAGGTTTGAAGAGAAGAAGATAAGAAAAACCCATTCTTCGATTTTTTTGTCTTATTAGAAAGTTGTGCAGACAAGTAGAAATTATAGGCTACAAAAATCATATTCTTTAAAAAGCTCAAAATGCTTCATATGTAGAAATATCCAAGCCAATGCCCCCCCAGAAAGGACCAAGTTAAAAAATTAGTAAGCATTAAAGTTGTAGTAGGATCAACACTAGAGGCATACATTCTAGTTACATGGACAAAATAGGTAGGACCAAGTGAATCAACCCTAGCTATAAAGTGAGTAGGATTATGTGATCCACTAGCACAACAACCTAACTATAGGCCTTCCATGAGTCACTTGTAGAAAATTTTTAAAATAATTATTTGGGCTAGTGGAAAGTCTCAAGCATGTACTGAGTAGAAGATAATCCAAGTAGACCTGTAGTATCCAAAGGATCAATGGTCAAATATATTTGTAGGTATAAGATAATGATGATTAGGCACAAAATATTTCTGGGAATACTACATCATTTTAGGTGATGTTAAAAACTAGTGAATGAGCCATTGTAATGGTGATGCAAAACCAAGATGTAGTAGAAGTAGTAGAAGTAATAACTAACCACATTAAGAAGTTATTTAATGTTCTTGTTGTAGCACTAGCAGACATTTTTGGAGCAAAAAATGTATATAAATTAGCTAGAATTAGGAAAAGAAATCATGTCCCTTGCTGAACATGAAGGCACATTTGAAAGACTACTACCAAGAGGACAACTTATGCATAATCTTTTTGATATCATGGTAGTGTAAAGATAATCTACTCATGGTATAAATAAGGATGCAACACATAGAAAATGAACTAGCTGGATTGAGAGCTAAAAGATAAGAACCAACTAGCACAACTTAGAGATGAGCAAGTAAATCAATTGATGATTAAGCAAAAATAGATGGAGACGAAGAAAAAAAAGTAGTGTGGAATGCTTAAGTAGTAGATGCTCAAACATATGTTGATTATAAGGCTATCACTACATTAGAAGAAGAGAATAAGAAGACTACTACAAAAAATTTAAGGTTAATAAAAATTGAAAAGAAGAAAAACATACTCTATTAAAGTACCCATTAATTGAGGGAGCAGTTTATTAGAGTTAATCTTGATATGAGATAATTGGCCTATGAGAGCAAAGCCCTATTAATGGAAGAAGTACATGCAATCAAACAAAATTTGGTTATTGAAATTAGTGGGTGGTGGAATAAGGTAAAGAAACATGAAAGGCTCAATGAACCTTAAATGATCAAGAGGGCATGTACAAGCATATTGATGAGAAAAAGATCTAGAGAGCTAAGGCCAAAATAAATTCCATTACATATTAAACACCCGATTAATAATCCATTTTAGATAGTCTTACCCTTGTCTACTAAACAAAACTGAAGAATAAAGACCTGTAGATAGAGGACTTAACAAAATACATGTGGTTAGCAAATCTATGCTATGCTAACTTTGCCATGTTGATAGCAAGTAGGGTAAGAACAAAATTAGAGTGACAAGTGATTACAATGTATTTTATGTATGAAAAAAAGTTTGCAAATAGAAAAGATGCATAGAAAAAGCTCCAAATCACAAACTTGGAACTCCAAGTTGTTAAATCTAGTTACCAAGACCAAAAAGATGTTGTAGCAAATTTGGCCAAAAGAATAAATGATTATCAAGAATTGCAAAAGATGGCAAGAGCCTTTGATTTAGAGAGGATATAATTTGCCATATGGTACATTAAAGCTAATAAAATGTTCTAATAACTACCATGTTCCTAGGAAGTACTAACACTAGCAAATATTATCGAATTAGCTTGGATAATGCATGATTTCATAATTGAAGAAGAAAAGATGAGAGCATTGCTAAATAAGTACTAATTCAATAAATCATATGATAAAGGAAAAAATCCAATGGATGAGCCACCATTACCAAGAACATGAAGAGGCTACACTAAAATCTATTTTATGCTGTTTTCTTTTCTTAATCATGTGTGAAACATGTGTTGCATAATAATTTTGTAACACTGCTTGAACAAAGATGTGACATTCATAGTTAGAGTTAGCCATGTATATATATCATGATATCGAGTCCATGTAACCCCATAAGTTTAGCATAAACTCTATCCTCCTTTTGTTTAAACTCAAGGATGAGTTTTCAATTAGTCATGAGGATATGATCAAATATGTTTCTATTAAGGATTATCCTATCATAGATGTGATATAATAGCCTAATATAAGATGTCACAGATATGATGTAGTGGGCCATGATCATGCCCATAAATATGAGACCATTGTTACATCGAAAACAAAATTTTGGCCAACACTTAGCAAAATCTTTTTAGTTTCTTTTCTTGAAGTTAGAGTTAGTTGTCAATGCTTGCAATGTGGTAATTAACATTTGTATAACATCTCTATTCAAGTGGATTGTTCTTAGACATAATTCATGAATAGTAATAAAGATTAATATCATTCTTTATCATTGTAGCATCTCACATATAATAAATCTACTTTTCCATGTTTTTTAGTTATACTATGTCATTTACATTTCCTAAGTCATTTAATATTTTAATGTTCATCAATAAGGCATAATGAGTCAGACTAGTTTCAAGCATAAAGTGTAATTATTCAATAACCTAGTAGTGACTTTTCTTAATTCACTTAGTAGTAAAGTTACTTGGCAATCCTAGCAATAATAACATCAACCCAAGAAGGGTATGGTAAACTAGGAATGAATACTTATCATCATTAAACTAGAATAGTCTTACATTTTCATTGTAATTAGAGATAGCATTTTCATTATGTTTAGCTTTAGCATACTTAGAGCGATACAACATCATTTTCTCATATGCCTTACTAATAGTTAAATCATATGTTTTACACTTTGCTAAGTCTAAGTTGGAAGACTACAATCATGGACTTCTTATCAACTCACTAATATACTTACATTTTTCATTCATTGATTATGATCTAGTTGCACATGAGCACTTGTGACTTGTATGCTTGAGTGCAAAATTTTCTGCTACTCATCAATTACGATGAACTCTTTAAAGATCTTGGCTAGATGTCTCTTTTATATCCATGGTTTGCACATCTTTATCATTGGCTACCTTGAGAAGTGGATATTCCCATTACTTGTATCCCCATTTTCCACACTTAAAGCATTGAATATTTGATGAGCTGTTGTCTTGATCCTAACCTCCCTTGTCTTTGTCCTTTTCATCACTCTTCTCTATCTTCTTGTCATGGCCATAATCTTTGTCTTTAAATTTGGATTTGGATTTATAGCCTGATTTGGATACCTTGCTCTTCCTATTTAAAACTTGTTTATTCCTATTTCCAAATCTATTAATTTTATTTTCTACTTTAAGTGCTAAATTATAAGTCATACAAAGTGTTTGTGCCTCATTCAATGATAACTCCTACTGATACATCATTTTGAGATCTCCTAGAAAGATTAAAGCATGTTCATACTTTTCCTAGTTTACCTTAACTTGATGGAATAGTTTACAAAATTTCATATAAAACTCCTTAACATCCTTGTTGCCTTGCCTTATAAATTTCAACTTCATGATCACCTCTTATCTCTAGTGAGATTGTTAAAATTTTCTTCTCACTCTTTATTTCGTCAAATTTCAATCTTTGATAGATTGATCATTTTGTCTTTCATAGCCTTGGGATTCTTTCTTCCACCAAGTAGAATTCATACCTTCTAATCTACATTTATCAATCAATGCCCTCAACTAATTTGGTACCCATTCCAACTTGAAATGCTTATTAGATGCCTTTAGACAACTTGCAAAAGAATCAATGCCATCTATACCATTGAAGGTCTTCAGTTCTACATACAAAAGTCTGGAAACATTTCTTAACATTCTAGTAAATCCTGATTCATCCTCAACATCAAGCTTGCTATGGAAAGAAGTTTATGCTAGCAATGGAAATCTTGGGGCTATGGCCTAAGGATTTGGATTCTCTTCCACTAGAATCCTTCATTGATGGGTTCCAACACTTCCATTGTTGAAATGTCATTCCTCATCATCTGCTCCTTCTCCACTAGGCCAAGAAACTTATTCATCATTTGAATGTAAATGCTCATTACCTCTATGAGTATAAATATGGCTAGGACCTACATTCTTATCTACCTTAGCACTGATCTCATCCACATAAGAAACCATCAGTTGAAAGGCAAATTTCATGCTTTTCATGTCTCTGTTCAAGGCTTGAACCTATTTCTTCTTAGGCATCATTTGAATTCAACAAAAATCCACAACCAAATCCTAGGAAATAATCAACCTAATTCTCTTAGAGAAATCCTAGAGCAAGGTCATTCCTTATATTTTAAACCCTTCAAAAGACACCTATCGAATCCAATTATTATGAAAGATAATTTAATATGCTAAAAAACAAGAAAATTATCTATCTTCAAGTAATGTAGAGAAGATTACAAATTAGTAGTTCCACAACTTGCAAACATACAATTCACTCACAAACATTCAATAACATTATAGAGCATGAGACTATAAAACCATACAATGATTTTTCTCAATGCAAGACACAACCAAATGAGATCTCTCTCATGAATACAAGACTAAGATCCAAACTCACAATGTACATAAGAGACACCAAGGCCAAATACATACAATTGACCCAAGAGCTACATACACTTTCATAATGTGCTCTCATGTACATACAAGCATCTCTTAAGCTTCTTCTCTCACATGACCAAAACATCAATCAACAATAACATTTATTGAAAACTAAAGATAAGAAACCTAGAATCCTTTTTCTATGCTCAACTAGAAGATTCCTAGCTAGTTTTTATCTTTTCTCATCTTATTTAATCTATTTTCTACTTTGAAACAATTAACTCAAAAGTTTTTAAGGCCATATGGGTGATTTCCATCTTTTCCAAGATGTCTCAATGCTATTTTTATCATGCATGAGACACATCTCTTAAACTTGGAAGATGTCTCTTGTGCAAGTGGGATGTCTCCTCTTAGGCTAAGATGTCTCAAGTCTATGGGAGGCATCTCACCTGAAACGTCTTAATTCTAGTAGAGACATCTCTTGTGAAAGCTTAGGTCTTGGTCATGATGGCTATTAGGCTTCCAAGACATTTCCACCTCACTCAAAACTTGTAAAAACCACCTATAGGAAGGATAAAGGTAATTGGAAGAGGTGTCCCTATATCAATTGTTAATTAGATTAACTTGGTGGTCTTCCTCGTGATATGTCTTCTTAAGAAAAAAAAAAGATTGATGCAATTTCAGCGAAAAATATTATTTTTCTAATGTTAGTTCTTTATTTCCATCTTATTCAAATGAGAAGCATTATACTTGGTGTAATTATCAACAAGTAAATGATACAATTTCTTTTCGACCTAATAGATTTTACATCTCTAATGTTTCTTTTTGGAAGGTTACAAGAAAAGTAGAAGTGCATATAGATGCTACTTTGTTAGATCAATATTCTATTAGCATTTTTTCTTTGGAATTAATTTTTCATCCTTTTAAAAGCATGAGCTTCTTTGTATGAATGCTAATATGTTTATAAGACCTAATGGGATAAATATTATACATAAAGTTTTTGTGGGTCTACTATAATAATGCACCTATCAAAGTAACATAGTATCCCATTGGAAAATATAGTTTTGTTTTGTTTAATAGTTTTCAAATTCTCATAAAAGAACATGTTGACCATATATCCCATGTATGCCTAAAATTTTTTTATATATAATTAGTATTTACCCAAGACATATACTCAAATTAACTTTATAACTTAGCAGTACCCACCAAAAATTACATCCATAGCTAACAATGAGGTATTAGCTAAGTGGTACAAGTCTTGGCCTAGTAATCCTAGGTCACAGGTTCAATTCTACTAGATAGTACTAAGGTATAAACTTCAATAAATATTGAGGTGTACCTATGTTTCAATTATTTCAAGTTCCAATACACCCAAAATTAAATCCATAACTTGAAGCTTCCAAATTAAGAGTCTTACCATTAGGCTAACACCTCATTATTAATGATGTTATCCTAGCCTTGTCCCAAAAAATAGGGTTGGCTATCCTATAGGTAAATATAGTTAATAATGAGGTCTTAGCCTAGTGGTAAGACTCTTGATTGGAAAGCTCCAAGCCATGGATTTGATTCTAGTGGGGAATGCTAAGTTATATATCTTGGAATATAGCTATATTAATATAATTTTCCATGGAACCAAAATAAAAATGACTAGCTTTAGAATTCTTTTATTTTGATTATAAGAGTCTTCATGTTATAGACATATATTAATCATTAGAGTATAATTTTCCATAGAATAAAAATGAAAACCAAAAGGACCAACTATACAATTCCTTTATTTTAATATAACCTCGTAGTACCAACTATAATTAAATCTATAGCCTACAATTACAAAGACAAGATTCTTATCACTAACTAATAAAACCTATATTTCATAAGCCATGGTATTGTATCTATGATATCGCATCTATGATATTGTATCTACAACATTATAACCCTGCATGCGTCATCATTGATGTGATGTAGAGGATCCTAGTTAACACTCTAAATACCAATCCTTAGTCACGTCCAACAAAAACCTTTCATTCAACACTTAGTAAAAATCGTAACTTAGAGTCAAAGTTAGAAGTAAATTTCTACAGTGTGGTGTTGAGCAGTTGTACAAATATTTGTTTGAGTGAACTGTACTTGGGTACAATTCATGGAAAGAAATAAAGATCAAGATTGTTTCTCACCATTGCAACATTATACTTAGTTTCTTTATTTTTACTTAGTCATTTTCTTTACTTAGTTTAATTTTCATTTCTTTAATATGTTTAGTTTAGTTTAGTTCTTTATATTTCCTAAGCACTTTACTTTTCTCATGTTCATTAGTAAGGTAGAATAAGTATGATTAGTTTTTACCATTAAGTGTAATCGTTTGGTAACATAGTAGTGACCTCACTTGATTTGCTCAATAGTGAATTTACTTGGTAATCCCAGTAACGGTTACATGAGTCTAGGGCATGTATGGTAAGCTAGGAGAAAATACTTATCACCATAGGCTAGAATAGATATATATATTTTTTATCATCTAGATTTAGATTTTAATTTCATTTTCATTATGGGAGCACTTAGTGTTAATTTGAGTCTGCAACATCATAATATCATATGCTTCACTATGAATTCAACCATAAAACTTGCACTTCACTAACTCAAAGTGAGAAGACAAAAATTGCAAACCAACTATCAACCATTAGCAAAATTACATTGTCTGTCAATGGATTACGATGTACTTGTGTGCACGCACTTGTGACTTATATGATGGAGTGTTGGAATATCCAACTGCTCATCATTGGTGTCATTGCCAAGGATGTGTCAATGTTTGCTTAGTAGTTGATTTTATAGATTTTGTTGAATTAAGAATTACAAAGTCTATTTTCATACTTAAATTGATTCTTTTAATACATACATATGCTTAAAACTATCGAAAACAAAATATGGCTTCTACACTTAAGGAAAAATCATTACTTACTAATGAAATTCCTAAGAATCATGACAAAGGATATGATGAAGAAGATTGGAGTGCACCCATGCAAACTAAAACCTCCTATGCCCATACTAATCCATATTACCCTAATTTTACATTTTTCTTTCACCAAGATGAACAACTAAGGTGGAGAGATTTACATGGTAATGTTGTTTTTCCTCCTGAACATTCCACACCAACAATGCTGGAAGCAACCCTAATGAGGTTGAACCTTGGCCATGCACAAGAAGGATACCATGTTACTAAGTACATGACTAGGCCATGTTAACCTACATAAGCATAAGTAAGAAGGGATGCCACCATGGAGACAAGACATGAGCATAACAAAGGAAAGAAAGTACCTTACACTATTGTCCTAGAAGAAACATATGATGATACATTCATAATGGAAGAACTCCAACAAACTCATGAATCTCATTCATAGATACTGATCAGTTGTCTAGAGAAGCCTATAAAAATACAACTATATTCAACCCTTGTGGAAACACCTAGGAGAGATATGGAAAACTCTAAACTTAGGTGGAGCTCAATGCCTACAACTTCTACAAAACCAAAAGAAAATGAATCATGGATTCACAGAAGAAGAAATAGCCAACATCATTCTCCAATTGCTTCCTCTTCCTTCTTACATTCATCTATGGAATCAAACAAGAGGGAATGAAGTCCAAGAGACTATGATAGGGAAAGATGAGGAGACCATGAGTGACATGTACATTGAAGAAGGTATCTTAATGATGATGAATATAATTATGAACAAAGAAGATATAGGATCAAGCATGAGGAAAGGGAATGATACTATGAGCATCAAAGAGGTCATAATTTTAATAGAGTCTACAAATCCAAAGATCATGTAGAATCCCTATTGTTCACTCGTAATATGAATAATATAAGAGAATAAGTGTATATCCCTACTAGGCATGTAAGGGATTGTCCCATCAAGTGACTAAATATGAACAACATTTTTAAGTTTGAAGGTGAATATAATGCATATCCACAACACCACCTCCAAACCTTCCACAATGCTAGTGACCTTCAAAACATTAATAATGATTGGCAGAAATTAAAGTTATTTCCCAAAATACTCATCAAGAAAGTAGAGAGCTAGTACTGATCCTTAGAATTAGAAACAATTTGAAGATGGAGTACCATGCTATAGCTTTTTAATGACAAATATAAAAACTATTCAAGAGTGTTCAATTTAAGAAAATAAATTCATGGATGAAAGAAAGGAATGCATAAATCCCTTGACACAGTAATGGAAAAATATTATTCACTACTACATTGATGCTGAGGCCATGGATTTTCTTAAAAGAAACAACTTAGGCATATCATTGATGGTTTAAGGAACAAGACTAGAGAAAATCTTAGGGTATATGCCCAAGGTAGGTTATCTAAAATGATGATCCATCAAATTCAAAGACTAATAAACCAAGTGTCCAAAGAGAAAGAAGAATTAAAGAAAAGAAAATCACCTGAAGAGTATAATCAAGATCCAAAAATAAGGAAAAGGGATGTGAGAATATGTGAAAAAATAAGAACAGGAAACTTTGGAGGTTGCCATCCAAAAGAAGACTCTACCCATCCAAAAATCAATCAATGACATTGCAACAAAGGTAGAAAAAATGTGGGATTTTTTGGATGAAAAATTTGCTACTATACTTAAGATAGTGAAGGAAAAGATTGAACAAGCTTTGAATAAAAATAAAGAAAGAAAGAAAAGAAAAGATAATGGATAAGAAAAACTTATATAACTAAAGGAAAAGTTGCTATAGTTGAAGAATAAATGGACTCTAGTATGGAAGATGAAGAAGGATGCAAGATGTGCTAATATGAACATCCTAAAGGATGTTACCCTATTATGGTCAACTTGTAAGAGTCTAGTGCATACACACTTAACCTAAGATTTTTTAAGAAACATATGTCAAGATGATTACCTTACCCACAAGGTAACTTTTGACAACCTTATCAATCATCATATTATCCAAGAGGATCCTATCCTTAACTACAAGAGCAATACTAAAAATAGTGGCAACAACCACAAGCATGGGGAATGTCATTGCCAAGGCATGATATCCATATAGGCAACCAAATCCTTATAGACATTATGTTCAATGTCCAATCTTTCCAGGAAATGCTTTGGTCTACAACTCCTCTTACTACTATTTTTAAGAGTATCATAGATCCACTACTTTATGAATGAATCCTAATTTTTATGTATACCAACCAACAACTAGTTCATTAGTCCCAACTCCTAACTCTCTACCATCAGTGCCACCATCGGTAATGTAAGGAGAACTACCAACAAAATTGTAGCAAAAGAGTACTACTAGAGCAGTCAATACTCAAGAGGATGTAATGGTAAATGAATCTAGATCCAAGAAACATCCATTTTTTAGAATAAGTTAATAAAAGATTCAAAGGATGATAACTTCACCTACATCCATACCATCTACACATACTCCTTAGTTATACACTATACTTCCACGTCCTATGAATTAGAACTTGATCACTATCATGCTCATGCAAACTGTAACACATTGGATTAAGATAAAAGTGCTTCCCAAGAAGAGAATAGATCCTGGAAGTCCCTTAGTATACCTCCAGATAGCAGAACATAAACCTTGAAAGGCTATACTAGATTTTGGGTCAGGATTAAACTTGTTTTCACAAGACATGTACAAAGCCTAGAATCTTCCTCCATGAAAGAAAAGCAACATCCAATTAGAGCTTGTAGATCAGTCAATCACTATCTCACTTAGGCAAGTGGAAGATGACATTACCAGCATAAGTGGTTGGTCCTACCCTACTAACTTCTTAATTATACATGTGAGGAAAAACAAGGGGAAGATTCATATAATTATAAGAAGAGCATGGCTTAGCATTATGGATGGTAAGCTAAGGATTAAAGAATTGTTCTTGGAAATTTCCAAAAAGATGAAGCTAGAATTATATAGAGATGCCGAGTTCCATGTATTACACATAGCGATAATAGGTGCAATTACGTGCAAAAAAATTACACCATGAAATAATAAACTAATACAACATGCAATTAATGTATAGAAGATATGTGTGTCCAACAATGTTTGTATGTAGTAGCCACTAAACAAGAACGCACCCAGTGCCTGATTACTGAAAAAGAGACAAAGTTTGATATATGCATGGAACCATTAAATAAAATCACAAGTGCCTACATTGAAAAACTTGACAAGTGAGAATAATTAAGAAGGAAACACCCCAAGTATGAACCAAAGCCTTTAGAACTAAAAGGCCTACAAAACATACTAGAGTATGCCTTTTTGAATAATAAAAAATTGGCAATTATCAATGCTAATCTTGATAAAGAATAAAAGAGAAGATTATTGGAAGTGGTGAACAACATTTGCATGGTCCTATGATGAAATAACATGTATAGATCCATCCATATGTCAACATTGAATCTATATAAATCCAACTATCAAACCTTGATGTTAACCTCAAAGAAGACTAAACCCTAAACTTAAAGAATTCAAACAAGAATTAGAAAAAATATTAAAAGAAAGGTTCATATATCCAATAGTAGATAGTAAATGGATTAGTCCCTTAGTTAGTTTCCCAAATAAAGTTGACAAGTGGAGGCTTTGCATCAACTTACGGTTGTAAAATTTAGCAACATTAATGAATCACTTTCCCTTACCATTTGTTAACCAAGTCCTCAATACTATTGTAGGACATCAATACTATAGTTTTCTTGATAGGTACAATGGGTATAACCAAATCTGCATTACACTAGAAGACCCAAAGAAGACTACATTCACTAGTTCATAAGGGACATTTTCCTACAAGCAAATCCCTTTCAGCTTATGTAATGCTTCCACTACCTTCCAAAGAGTTGTACTGAGTATCTTTTAAAAACATATTGGAAATGGAGTGGAAGTATTCATGGATGACTTTTCCACATATGGGCTAGACTTTAAACAAGCCTTGGACCAACTAGAGAAGGTTCTAAAAAGATGTGTTGAAACTAATCTAAAGCTCAATTCATAGAAAATCCATTTAATGGTCCAAAATGGTATTGTTCTAGGACATAAAATATCTCAAAAGGGAATAGAGATAGATCCTAATAAGATAAGAGTCATTTAAAAACTCACCTAGTGGCCACAAACTATTAAGGATGTTAGATCATTTCTTAGACATAGAGGATATTACAAAAGGTTTATTGAAAATTTTTTAAAGATCACAAAGCTGCTAGTAGAACTTACAAAGAAAGATGCACCGTTCCAATGGATAGAATAATGTGAGAAGATATTTAAGATATTAAAACATGAATTGATTGAAACACAAATCCTTCAAGCTATGGATTGGTCTAAGCCCTTCCATAGTACGATAGATGCTTCAAACTATGCACTAGAAGTAATACTCACTCAACTTGGTGATAAAAAAGAACCATATTACATACACTGTGCCAGTCAAAGCATCACTAGGGAATAATTTAACTACACCACTACAAAAAAGAGCTTATGACCATGGTGTATGCACTTGAAAAATTTAGACATTTTGTGCTTGGGTACCCTATTTATGTCAAAATGGGTCATAGTGCTATCAGATTTTCAATGAATAAACCAACAATTAGTCCAAGGGTGATATGATGACTTGTAATATTACAAGAGTTTGACATCACCATGATAGACAAAAAGGGTACTAAAAGTGTTGTACCTGATCATTTTTCAAGACTAAGATGGGAACTTTAGGAACATAATGCACCATTATCAAACTAATTTCCCAATGAAAACTTATTTATAAGAACAACAATGGATATTAACTCAATAGAAAAATCATGGATTACTACTTACATGACTTACTTCACTACACAAGAGCTTCCTATTGAGTGGAATAAGAAACAAAAGAAATAGTTCCTCCACTAAGTTAAACGGTATATGGAAATTAATGGAAATATTTACAAGATATGTGTTAATGGACTTGTAAAATGATGCATTATAGAAGAAAGCCAACAAACGACTCTACAAGATGCACATGAAAGACCATGTGGTGGTCACTATGTAGGACATTGAATAGCATTGAAGTTGATGATGGCAGGCTACTTTTGGCCTACCATATTCAAGGATGCATACCAATTCACCTAATCTTGTGAAAGATGTCAATGTGATGGAGGACTAACAACAAGAAATGAAGCTCTACAATAATGGATATAGCCATTGAAAACATTTGATATTTGGAAAATTGATTTCATGGGGCCCATCACGCTGATGTCCAATGGGAAATAATATGTCATAATGACAGTTGATTATTGTACCAAGTGAGTAGAAGTAGCTATAGTTAAAGATTACATAGCCAAAGTAGCTACTAAGTTCTTTCAACAACACAAGGTGAACAGATTTGGAGTGCCACACATGCTCATATTAGACAATAGAACTCATTTTATAAGAGTTTCATTCAAAAAGCTAATGTAACAAATTGGGGTAAATCACAAATTAACTACGCCATACCACCTCCAAGAACATGGTCAAGTAGAAGTGACTAATAGAAAAATCACAACAATATTAACTAGAACAATTAGTCAATTTAGAAAGTATTAGATTACTAAGCTAAATGATGCTCTTTGGACATACAGGTTCACATGGAAACATCCAATAGGATATTTCACCCTATGAAATAGTTTATGGAAAGCTTCCTACACTACCAATCTAAGTAGAACTCCAAACTTTAGCCATTACTAGTGTACTTGACCTAGACTTAAGCTTAGCTCAAAATGAACTTCTCATGAATCTTAACCTTATAGAGGAAAATAGACTTATATCTTTAATGAGTAATGAGGTTCACAAGAAATACACCAAATGTAGGCATGACACTAAAATAAGACAAATATCAATCCAACCAGGTGATAAAGTTCTCTATTATAATCCTAGTCATGTGCTACAAAAGGCTAAGTTCCAAACCTTATGGAAAGGACCCTATATCATCCATGCAATATATTGATCAAGCACCATGTAGATCTATCACCCAACCAACCCACAAAAGCTTATCTTGGTTAATATTCAACAAGTCAAATTATTCTATGAATCTTCCAACTTCTCTATGAATCCTATCTTGTTTGAAAAAACTGACTTCAACTCATTTTATCTTTTGATTAACTATTTCCAATAATTATTGTGGGGGTGTCCAATTTGATACTCAAGCACTGAACCTTTTCTTTTCTTGTTATTTTTTCACATCCGATGATACCTTTTCTATTCTTTTATACTTTTCTCATTTTTAATCATTTTCTATTCTTTGATATCTTTTAAATTCTTTCTACATTTTTCATTCTTATCATTTTTATTATTATTCTTGTTAATTTTCTATAATTTTTCATGATTTTTCTTATACATATTTTTGTTGATTTTTTTAATAAAGTCCAAAGGAAAAAAACAAGATGTAGTCCCAATAATGTGAATATTGCCCTATATTATCAAATCATTGAAGGACGAACTTTGTATATAGTGAGACCACATAATCCATGCACTTATTTCTTATAATAAGAGGTTCTTATCATGGTCATAATGACATTATTCATACAATAAAACTAAAATAAACTTGTGATCATTATGCCTAGATAGAAAAGTGAAGAACCAAGTGGGAATGAAAAGCTTGTGACATCAAGGGCATTTGTGGATTCTCTATGGCTACTATTATAAGTCTTATCCTGTTGATAAGCTGTCTTGTGATTGTTAGTTTTGGGATGATGCAATGTGATGTCACTGGTAAGTCGTATGGACTTGGTTTGAATCTTGGACAAAAGGGCTAATGATTACTCCTACCATATATCACACACAAGTATTCATTGTGCCTAGAGTAAGATACCTCACGTCCAAATTTCTACAATCCTTTCTACTCCCATTTCATCTCACTAGTATATATAATCATAATTTAATAGTTTTGTATAATATAGTGTTATTTTTTCATTTAGGCGATACTAACATGTGTGTTTTGCAAGATAGGTATGTTTTACATTCAACTCCTTAAGTGCCTACAAACACTTATAGGCATGGTTATACAAGGATACTAAGGGTTGAAACCTGCTTTGGGGAGGATGTAGTTGTATAACTTTTGTACTTCATACTTGACGATCAATTCCACATCATCTTATACCTCCAAGATACTTAAACCATCAATTTTTACTTTCCTACATTTTCATAATTGATCATACTTTTGGTAATTCCTACAACCATCTCCTATATATTTGATAGAGTTTCTTTGCCAAAGATTCCTTCTTTCACAAACTTTCACTACCAAAAGTTCATATTCTAAGCATCATCTATGATCAAACACCCTTTAGACCATATCTACATCTTCCAAACTATTCATTTCACCTAATTTTTCCAATAAAAATTGCTCAAAATTTAAACTTTTTTGACAATGACATTGTAGCTATAATGTATTAGGTCCTAATATGTTGAAACTACAATGTTGTATCTACGATGTATCTGATATAAACCACCTATCTATACATGTGGGAGTTAGAAAATTTTTCATTATTCTCATTTCTAGCAAGTGGAGTTCATGATGTTTTTTTAACTCTCTAGCAGCCAAACTTCCTAGGGCCATAACTCTCTCACCATAGCTTCAATTTACATGAATTTCAAACCTTTTTGATCATAGATTGACCAACTCAGTCATGGGAGAGAGTGCTATGTGTAAATAAGTTAAATTGGATTAAATTTTTCTAACACCAAAAGAGTATACTAAGGGTAAGAATAGGAGAAAATAAGTACATTTTGATCAATTAATTGAATAAAAGCTAATAAACCTAACCGATTCTCCTAGATAACCATCCACATACATAATAAATGAGGAAATAATAATTGTGAGAAGTCTTGACAATCAAAAGTACAGCCAATAAGGGTTTCTTTTTGAATTTTTTCTATCAATAAGGGCTTCTTTTTGAATTTTTTCTAACTCTACAATCATAATGAAAGCTATAAATAATAATAAGGATAAAAATTGGATCAAAACTAAGAGCCCAAGAGAGGACCATGAATCATTAGGGACTTGTTTAGAATTCTTAATCAATATAAACAAATCCTTTATGATTGTAGATGGCTCCCAAGAGACTTGTAGTGGAAGGACCCTCATAGCAAGGAAGCAAAATACCAAGAAGCAAAGGCATAGGCTAAGCTAGAGAACAAACTACATAGGTGGAGCAAGAGGCCTAATCTTTCAACATTCATCAGCAAACACCTATCATAGAACACTCTACGTAGGCTAAGGCTAAAGCACCACTAGCTCCAAAACAAGGATAGTACCTCACACTATTGGAAGGATGTCTCTAAGCAATCTAAGAAAAGTTCATCATGTACATAGTTAAAGTGGAACTAAACTTTAGATTGTTCATTAAATTCGTGCCTTCCAATGTTCAAGAATAACTATAAGCCTCACCTCTATGGAAAATTCTATCATGCAACAAAGAATGATACCTAGAAGAAGTGTACCAATTTTGGAAAAATAAGCAAGATGATGCCATAGTAAAAATTGAAGAAGTCTATGTGCCTTATTCAGTTGAAGTAATTGCCAAGACACTTAACATTCCTAATGTTGGAGTAAACATTATGCAAATATCTACAAGATCTAACATAGAAGCAAAGAAGTTATGGCTACAAAGGACATATGACAAAGTAGATAAAGAATATAGTGAATTATCTATTGAGGAGAAAATGTATGTCAAGATTAGGACTTACCATCTTTTCCGTATTAAAAAACTAAACATAATTTCCACCTATGCTGTAAGAGGAAGTACCATCCTCATGGGGAAATTCAATGCAAACATGGATCATTTGTTATTCCTAGAGGTTCAAATAAGGTTTGAAGAGAAGAAGGCAGGGAAACTCACATTGTCATTCACTTGTCTTAGTAAAATTTTGTGAAAGAAAGCTAGGATTCTAGGCTATACTAATGATGTCCTATGCAAGGCCTATAAAGCATCCTATGTTGAGATGTCAAAGTTAGTTCCATCAAAGAAAGATTAGCTGGAAAAGCCAGCAAGCACTAAGAGAGTAGTAGGATCAACTCCAGTAGGTAACATTCTAGTAATAGGAAAAGAACAAGTAGGATCCAATGGATTAATGCTAGTTGGTGATAGACCTGAATCAAGTGCTTCACCAGCACAACAAGACTATCAACCTTCCATAAGACATTTGTAGTAGATTTCTAAAACCATAAGTTGAGGAAATAGGGAAGGATTCAAAATGTATAAAGTATGAGACAAGTCTGTAAGGCCTGTAATATGAAGAGGACCCACTAGTGGTCAAGTATCTCTACAGGTAGGAGAAGATGAAGACTAGACACAAAAAATTTCTAAAAATGCTACATCTTTTTAGATCAAGTTGGAAGTGGGAGAAGGAGCCATGATTGTGGTGATGCAACACCAAGATGTAGTAGGAGTAGCATAGGTGATTACAAATCACATAAAAGAGTCCTTTAATATTCCCATTATGCCATTGGTAGATATTACTAGAGCCAAAGATGTTGAAATGTTAGTCAGTATATCCATGCCTCTATTAGAGCACAAAGATATCTTGGATTAACTATTGCAAATAGGCCAAGTCAAGAAAAATCTCTTTGATATCCACAATTATATCATTGTACTGTAGTCTAGTTAGATCTAATCTCAATAAATGGCAAGCTGGTAATGGCCAAAACAAGAGTTGAGCATGCAAAAAATGAAGTGCAAAGATTGGAAGTTGAATTGGCAACCTTAAAAGTAGAAAGAAGAGACCTTGCATGGTACATAGTGTTAAATTAGCTCAATAAATTTAGAACTTAGCAAGTCACCAAACTCATAGTTAAAAATATTTAATTGAAGATGGAGAAAAATAAGGCAACATGGAATTCCTCAGTGGTTGAAGCATAGACGATGCACATGCTAAAGAAATTACTATCCTTGAAGAGAAAAATAAAAGAATTTTTGCTAAAAATACAAGGTTGATAGATATAAAGAAATAGAAGAATGTTATCAAGAAAATCATTTATCAACTTAGAAAACAATTTGCAAGGGTCAACCAAGATATGAGAAAATTAACAAGAGAAAATAGAATTCTATGAATGAAAGAAGTTCACACAATCCATCAAAATTGACTCATTAAGATTAGCATGTGGTAGAATGAGGCCAAAAAGCATGAGAGGCTCAAAGAACACTTTAGAGACCAGGTTGGCATGTACAAATAAATTAATGCAAAAGAAATCCAGTTGGCTAAAGAAAAAATCATCTCCATTACCATGCAAACGCTTGACTAACAACCAATCCTAGATAGCCTTGCCCATGTCCACCAAGCTAAAGTAAAGAAAAATAACTTGTAGATTGAAGACCTTATAGAGTACATGGGATTAGCAAACCTTTGGTGTGCTAATCTAGCCATGCTTATAATAAGTAGACCAAAGAATGAGTTAGAACATCAAGTAGCTGTAGTGTACACAATGTATGAAAAAGAGTTTGTAGATATGAAGGATGCACAACAAAAATTGCATATTACAAACTCTAAGCTTGAAATAGTAAAAGCTAGCTACTAAGACCAAAAAGATGTAGTAGCAAACTTGGCCTATAGGTGGCTAGGACATTTAAAGAAGAAATAAGGCAGTTTGCAGCTTGGTATGTAAAAGCAAATAAGATGTTTCCATAGTTTTCAAGTTCATGCAAAGTACCAATGACAACAACCATTGTAGAATTTTCCTACATGGTACATGGTCCCAAATTAGAAGAGAAAAAGCTTCAAGCATTACTTAATAGATATCAAATTCCAAAGCCCAATGATAAAGGAAAGAAGTTGATGGAGAAGCCACCACCACTAGGAACATGAGGCTACAATGAGCTTTACCATTTTGTTTTTTCTTTTGTTTTATTATATTGTCATGTGTGTGTCCATCATGAAATGCATGATAATTTTGTAAAGCACCACTTAAACCACAATACGACATTTAGAGTCAAGAAGTCATGTATATAAGTAGTTATGTCAAAGTCTGAGCACACCTCACAAATTTGTAAAAAACTCCATCCTCCTTTTTTTCTAACTTGAGGGCAATTTTCCAGCCAGTCATGAGGGTATGATAAAACCTATTTTTCATAAGCCATGATATTGTATCTATGATATTGCCTCTACGATATCGTATCTATGACATTGTAGCCTTGCATACATCATCATTGATGCCATGTAGAGGATCCTAGTCAACACTGTAAATACTAATCTTTGGTCACATTGAACAAAAATATTTCATTCAACACTTAGTGAAATTCTTGCAGTTTGTTTTCATAACTTAGAGTTAGAGTTAGAAGTGAACTCCCATAGTGTGGTGTTGAATAGTTGTACAAAATCTTTATTCGAGAGGATTGTACTTGGGCACAATTCATGATAGGATATAAAAATCAAGATTGTTTCTCACCATTGTAGCACAATTTATGATTTTAATATCTAGCCATGAATTATGACATGAGCCTACTTTGGGGAGGATCCACTTGCATAACTTTTGTTGATCATGGCTCTAAACCAAACCTCACATCTTCAAGAAAATCATGGATAGCTTATTTAAACTTATACATGATTCCTTGTTCTTGGGATTCCATTCCATTCTCTTCTCTCCATCATTCTCTCCATTGTTCACCTCATTACCGGTTGTATCATTAGTGTATATTTTGGTAGATACATCGTGTTCTTTTTGGTAAACTCTTATGGTTAAGTCTTTAACTCTTGTTCCAAGGGACATTCCCAGAGCCTACAGACTCTTTGAATGTGGGTTTGTTAGGGCATTAAGTGCATGAGCCTGCTTTGGGGAGGACCCACTGACATTCCTATTTGGTGCACCAGTTAAATTCTTTCCCCTAACATTTTTGCAATCTATTTTATTTTGTTCATTTCCATCTTGACATCCATTTCATCGATTCTATAGTTGTCCTTTTTATCTATCTTTCTTATTCCTTTTTCTTTCTCCATTTTAACGCTATCGGAGGTTCGCAATTAGTCATGGGGGTACAGGGCCCGATTTTTTCAATTTTCTCCTAGCCCCAAATTTTTTCAATTTTCTCGTAACCCCTATGCCTTTGGTAGTCATCATTAATACATCCCCAGATCTGCAATTAGCCATACCACAACCTAGCCAATGGAGCTACACCAAAGCAAGATATTAATTACATGATGATTCATTTACCCTTGCTAATATATGATTGTGTTGTATGTGCAGATGGTGATCATACAACAACGGATTGGATCTGGAGCAAACACTTGGAATGGAGCAGTGCTGGAAGCAGCTATGCAAGGAGCAAGATCGATGGCGCGCTTACGGATGGACAATGAAAGACGCAATCTTGGCGTTGGTAGCAGCAACACTTCTTTCTCTCTTCTCTCTCAGCTGCCAACTAAGGCCTGATGTCAATGTAATAAGGTGTTCACTCTTGTTGTCATGAACACCAGTTTTTTCAAGTCTTGTAATGATGATCCATTCACAAGTCATCCCATTAGTTCCATTCATTCAATAATTTCATACCTTCCCAATATTTTGTAAGGAACTCGAGGATGAGTTTTCATTCAGTCATGGGGATATGATGAGATGTGATATCGCATGGCAGCAATATCGCGGCCGCCGTGATATCACATCCCATGTGATATCGTGTCGTCCCTTGCAATATCGCGTACACAATATCATGGCGTGCTGTCATATCTATAAATAAGAGGAAACTCTTCCTTGTTTCCTCATCCTAGGCTAGACAGTAGGGAAACTCTGGCAGATTGATCACTCTAGAGATAGAATATTTTCCATGTGCCTGCAGTAAGAGTCCTAAAGTGAACGGATCTTTATTCGAGCAAACATTGTACCTGAACAAAAGTTTGTGTATGGCAATAAAGACGAGCTTCTTGGATAAACCTTGCAGTGCATGGAATAGGATTTTATTACTGTTATTTATTACCTATTATTTATTATTTGTTATTTATTGCTTTCTTTCTCAACCCTTCTCTCCTAGTTAAGTGCCTCAGTATGACCACTTTGAGCATGTGCGTTATGCATGGTGATCCTAGCAACAATTAGCGTTTGTTAGCCACAGTTGCATCGGTTCAGGGTGTGTACGGTAAGTGGGAATAGATGCTGATGCTAGGTAATTTAGACTTAGTTCATTAGTTAGAGTTAGTAATTAGTTTCTCAACCCTTCGCCTTGATAGCATAGGACACATAAAACATAAAAAGCTATAAAAATCATATACCTCATACTTACTTAACCATACACCATGACAACTACAAGTAAGTCTGGGAAGACAACGAATGATTAACCCTAAGTGTTCCAAGAGGCGTGTAGGCACTTAGTCTGTAGAGTTCGACCGGATTGCGTGTGCTATGCTCGTATTCGTATGGTTGAGTGTAGGGGTATCTTGCCACTCATCACATCCTATTTTTGAACATTATGGTAACTAATAATAATAATAATTAAAATAACATGAACAACTTGATGATTTTAGTTACCTCATAGCCTTGGAAATAGCACTTTGTAATCATCTTGCACTTAAATGCTAAAATTATTTCAAATTTTGAGATAATTAAGGGATTTGAAAAGGGTTATTATTAAGGAAAATTTATCAAAACTAATGTTGATCCTTTGGTGATTGCAGGCAATGCTAAAAAGAAAGCCTAAAATTTGAAGGTATTTTGCAAGGCAAGGAAAAGAGACCAAGAGAAGGACACATGAGGATATGCCCATGAACAAATAGTAGCACATACAAGGATTAAAGCTCAAACATCATATGTTTGCTAGACCCATGGGACGATGAGAAAAAATTTTAGTCCATTCTTCAAGAATGTTGTGCATAAAAGGGAAGCATCAACATAACAATCAAGGTTGGAAAGACTACCATCACTAGGGAAAATAAGAAGATTAATCTTTGGCAGATTTTTTTGAAGACCTCTGCAATTTTGCAAACTTTGATGTTTGTCTAGTCTCTCTTTGTTTTTTTGTAATACATCCACTTAAATAAAACTATGTAATGAGACACTCTAGCTTTATAATGGTAGCCAATCTAGTCTTGGTGACCCCACAATTTTTTCAATGACACTGTGTCCATTTATATATAACTCGAGGATGAATTTTTAGTTAGTCGTGAGGGTATGATGAGACCTAATATGTTGAGTAACTTCATCGACACATCCTCATCAACGATGCCTTGTTGATGCATCTTAAATGCGTCAACGCATATATGTCAATGAGGATGCATTGATGCATTAACTGGCAACACATCTTAGATGCGTTAATGCAACCT
The DNA here is from genome assembly GCA_015680685.1 of Gnetum montanum. NCBI lineage: Eukaryota > Viridiplantae > Streptophyta > Gnetopsida > Gnetales > Gnetaceae > Gnetum > Gnetum montanum. The sequence goes on from MNCI01028072.1 coordinate 390,488, forward strand.
CATTGACATATCTTCGTCAACGCATCCTTGTTGATGCATCCTCATCAATGCAACTAAATGTGTTAACACATCCCCATCAATGCAATGCTTGTATTTGTCTATAAATATGCGAGCACCTGTTGCGTATTTGGCACCATTTGGTCAAAAGTGTAGTCAAACTCTTGCAGTTTTATTTTGTAATTGTAGCAAACAATTAGTGAGTGCCTACAATTCGGATTTGAGTCAATTCTATAGAGTCTTATTCGAGGGGGTTTGTACCTAGACACATTCCATAAACAGTAATAAGATCGAGATTGATTCATATTCATTGCAACATTTCAACTTAAAATATATTTACTTTCAATGCAATTTTTTTCTGTATAATTAGTTAATATTTACATTTCCATCCATGTTAATCAATCAGCAAAATGAACATGACTAGTTTCAAGTGTAAACACATATTCACTTGTTAATCCCAGTAGTGTTATTCCTTGGTTTGCCTAGTAGTATAACACTTGGTAATCTCAATAGTGGGTACGTGAGTTTAGGATGTGTACAACAAGTTGGGAATAGACACTCATCGCCCTTAGGCTAGCTTAGAATTTATCCCCTTATTATTAATTAGATTAAATAATTAATTTCTATGTTATTGTTAAAGTTAGTTTAAGGCCCCAACAACATCATAATCATATGCCTCACTTTGGACTAAACCATATGTCATAAAGCTACCACTAGTCCAAGTGAAAAGACATTGACTTACGATCAATGCTTAAAAATCTAGATATCACACTAGTTCCATCCATGGAATTTGACTAGATTGCATGTGAACACTTGTGAGTCATATGGTTGGGCATAGAGGGTACTCGCTGCTCATCAATAGGGTCTTAGTAATTATATATTATAATTGTATACACGGATGGTTATCATGTGGCAATAATGTATAATAAGTTGTGTTTTCAAGATTATGCATTTTTTTCTTTTGTGTAATCATGTTAAAAACAAATTGGACTATAGTTATTTAATATTTCTTCAAATTATTTTAAAAAAGGCCACTGCCCATGACAACCCATAGTAGTATACAAAGTGTCATTTACACAATGAGTTATTCACGAGATATATGATATTCATAGCCAATAATACTACAAATTTTTGAAAATAAAAACCACTAAATTTGCTTGGCATACTCACATGTTAAATTGAATGTTGAATTTTTTTTTGAAATTAAAATAGCCAACTTTGGATGGTATACTTTCCTATTAAAGTGAAAGTTGTTTTCTCATTTATTGTGTCTTCTCAACCATTATACCATCTAACTCTCTAATATTCCTAGGAAATGAAGTTAATTAATAACAAAATAAAGAGCTAGGAGTTCATAAATTAGTGCTATCACAATATTACAATAGATACCAATCCTATTAGTGGTAAAAAAGGGAAAATGACATAAGTGTCTTAAGAAATTTAGATAACGACAAAATTGCTTGCAAAGTCTAATAAGATAAAAATTAAATTTCTATGTATTTAACTTAGATTAATGGTAAGCCATCAAGTTTTAAACATTGGATTATAGTTTTGAATAAATTGTTAACAATCACTGATGTGAAAACCTATAATCTATTCATGGGGCTTGAACAAATTCATAAAATGACATTTTAGAAAGACTGAAAGTAATATATTCAACATTTGTCTCTACATGTCTTTAAATAATTTTACAAAATCTCTATTGCAATTGGACAATTTTTTAGCCCCTTGAAAAGGTTGAACAATAAGGGGCCAATTGATAAAAACCATAAAAGAGCAGTGCAACAACCTGACAAAAAGGGGAAGGGGATGCAATTGGTTCAGTATTGTAAATAGCAAAGAAAGTAATGCAGTTATCGACACTGTTCAGATCTTAACTTAACAAGTGGAAATACAAAAAGGTATTGTTGATGAAGAAGAAAACTTCCTTGATATTGCAATAGGTTTTAAATTTTTTTTACAAAACCTCTATTGCAATTGGATAATTGCTTAAGACCCTCAAAAAGGTTAAATAATAACGGCAAACTGGTAAAAACTATAAAAAGATTGATTAACAGAGAGAAAACGGCCAATTGTTTGTAGTTGGTAAAAACTATAAAAAGATTGATTAACAGAGAGAAAACGGCCAATTGTTTGTAGTTGAAAATAGAGAAGGAGATGCATCTAGTTTGGTATTGCAAAAATAAATAAATAAATAATGTAATTGTAGACGTAATTCAGATATTAAATCAGCAAATGGAAATACAAAAAGTATTGCCCATGAAGAAGAAAACTTTCTTAATACTACAAGAGATATACAACAGATTCAACCATGCAGATTTTAACTCAATGAATAAAAATATAAAAATTAAAAAGACTTAAAAGTTTTATTAAATGGTTCATGTCACTGATTATTTACAATGGGTTTTGTGTGGAAAAGAGTGATTTAGATTTTCAACGGGCACATTGCTATATGGCTTTGCAACAATTTTCAACATAGAAGAGGATTTGATTTGGGTTTGACACTCGCTTTCCCATTCAATGCCAAGATGAGTTTTCACCTGAAAATGAAAACGCTTTTCAAAACCATTGGTTTGAGATATGTGATTTTAAAGATATTCATGGTTTATTATTAGGGGGTGTTGGACCCCGAAAAGAAGTTTGATATGGTTTATTATTAGAATAATCTACAATGAGGATGATATCATAATATAAGATGAAAAGAGACAATATAGCATATGATAGCGTGTAATACATAGTAATCCACTTGAGAATGCGCAACATGCAAGAAATGTGCAAAGATGTCGAACCTGTTTATAATACCTCGGGCTTGGGTGCTCTATCGCTTCAATTTAGATGTACGTTTCATTTTCTCAATTATGTTGGTGAATATTATTTAACTATTTGTATTTTTTATTTAAAGGAAGTGTATCTAAGGTAATGTTAGATTGCACTATGTATATTGGTGTGAATACTCATTTTAGTTGGAAAATTATGAGTTCAATTCTTATCTTCACTATATGACAGCAGTGGAGTCTTGTGAGAATACTCATTTTAATTGGAAATCCAGGTAACCAAAACAAAAAAAACAAAAAACCCCATGAAAAAAATATGGTTAGTTTTAAGGAGCACCAAAAAACTGGGGCAACCAAACATGTCCTTCAAGGTTGTGCCTGCATGACGTTTTCGGTGCAATACCATTCAGACAGTCGCATGAATATAGTAGTGTTTATCTAAGAAATTAACCGCTTCGAAGAAGAAATGTTTGCATCGGATGGCAACCAATTGTTTTTGGAGCTAGGTAGGCTAGGTCCTCTTTCTGATTTTATTTCTTATTCATGATCGCTTGCGTTAGTTATTACAGTGTTTATATGGTATTTCCTGCACTGCAATTTTGTTTTCCTTCAAAGTTTCAAAACACCTGAACCACTGTACCGCACTGCACTGCCCGAATAATGGGGCTTTGGGCTACTAGAACTGTAGCGACGGAAAACGTCAGCAGCTGGAAATACCGACCGAGGTTCCGGCGTACATAGTTTTCTGGCGCTAGAAGGAGGGCCTTCAGGCTCCGATCCGAATATTTCGGGTAGCCCTGGTAGTGATCCATACCCTAAAACCATAGACGTAATACCTCTAAGGAAGTCTACGGTCCATCGTGTGGTATAGATCGGTCGCAAAGACGGTTTCTTTGAAATCCTACAGGGTAGAAAGCCTTTTGTGCTTTTTGTTGTCAGCTATTTTCTTTTAGATTCGATTACCAGTCACTGTTGACTTCATCGATCAATGGATTCCTTTTACTCAAACACAACCGCCATGGGCACTATTGATCTGGGCGTCGCACCTATCAATCCTATAGCAGCCACAGGACTAGCTCCTAGCGCAACCGGGCCTCAGGGACCATTGCACCATTCATTGAGGCTTCAGGGGAAAGAGCCTATCTTCACGGTTATAACCCCTGAAGAGTACAATTTCATATGCATCAAGATCCAGGCGAGGCTAGCTCTGAGCCGAGCCGAGCTGGAGGCAAAGCGAAACTTTGAGGTGCTCCACCGAGGGGGATATGATTTTAAGCCGACAGCCTACGACATAATCCCCTTGACCGAGCACCAACACGAACTTATTGCACAGTTGGTCATGGCCAGAGGCCAGACTTCACAACCTGCGGTGGAGTCCCAGCATGGGGAAGAGGCAGAGGACAAATTCGCGGCTCTGTCTGAACATTCGTTCCATACTCTGACGCCCCACACCCACATAAATCTGTCGTTCCCTTTCGACGGAGAGGCAGCCTTTCTTGACCCAGCCGCGACCGCGCAGACGCGAATCCCTGTCCTTTCGCAGGCCAACGCGCAGCCGTCTAGGTTGCAATCACAAATACCACACCATAACGCAGGGGTGGTTCCATCACCACGGGTGCTTAGTATCCCAACGATGATCTCGGCGACCACCGCATCGCATTTCATCCCGCAGATACAACCCCATAACGTATCTGTAACACGCCCAGCTCAGACCATGCCACTTCTGCATCCGCAAACTCAACAGATACCCGTGAACACTCAGCCACAAACATACATCCAGCAACCTGCCGCAGGCTAGTGGGCCAACCCAGCAGTGCAACATGCTCAGTCTGTGGTGTATGGTGTGCAGCCCCCGTTTACACCTGCGGCGCAAGTTCCACAGGGGATCCCGCAGTATACCTATCCCTATTTTGTGCAGCAGGCAACTGCCAACCCCTCTGCCCAAACCAGTAGGTGGTGGTCTTCACAGGCCCCTCCGCCTGCAGGGATCCCCGCCCAGCCAGCAGCCAGCCAGCCTCTTCCGTTGTTTCCGTTTCCTAACGCCGCCCTCCCGGTCCAACCACGTGTGCTTGCTGCATAGACACCTCCGTTAACAGGTCTAGATCAAGCTTTCCAGCTTATCCAGACGCTTACCGAGGAGGTTCGATGCCTCAAGACCGCTGGATCTGATACCATTCAGATCATGGACTTCTATCAGGATGATCCGATCAATCCAGCGGTCTCCATGCTGTCGTTGCCACCAGGGATGTCCCTCCCTCATTTTACCAAGTATAATGGAGAGGGGGATCCCAACACCCATCTAGCCACCTTCAGATCTGAATCTTTGTTGTTACAACAGTGGCCGCACACTTTAATCCGAGTCTTCGCGATGTCATTAACAGGGAAGGCTTTAGACTGGTATAGAGCTCTCCCACGCTCTTCCATTTCAACCTTGGAAGAGCTGCTGACTCAATTTGTGACTCGTTTCAAATACAACCTGAATCTGGAAGTCACGTTGGAATAGCTTATGGGGGTGAAACAAGACCCGCTCGAGCCAGTCCAAAAGTTTATACAGCGTTGGAATGCTACCTTGAATGAGATCCGCGAACCGATCGCGGACTCCCATCTACTGGCTATATTCAAGGGAGTAGTCAACGACTTTATTAAGTCTAAGCTGTATTATCTTTCCCCCGGCAATATATATCAGGCCTTCGCCCAAGTCCGAAGCATGCAAGATGCAGCGGAGGCCAGCAAAGACCCGGCATATGTCGCCTACAAAAATGCACAAAACAAAGCCAAGGACAAAGGCAAGGCAGCGACAACGACAGTAGCTGCGCTGACTGAGAACGCAAAAAACAAGAACAAGAAGGCGCCCACAACAGCGCCCCCTGAGGCCACGGCTGATGCCGGCACCAGCCAAGCCACAGCTGCCCCTGAACAGGCCCCCCAGCCAAAGCTAAATTTTGAGCGTAAAGATCGTTCAAAATATGCGGCTCTACCCGTGAAACATTCCGAACTGCTGAAACAGCTGTTAGCGGCAGGACACATTCAACCTAAGAAAGTGTCCGAGGAAGCCCTGAAGCGTCACAGATGTAACTGTGAACTGCTGAAGGATCCGTCTTTAGCTCTGCCTAACGAACTAGCAGTTCCAAGATCTTTCAGGCTGGACCGTTTCTGTGACTACCACCAGATGTGTGGTCACGACACGGATTACTGCTGGGCGTTGAAGGATGACATTCAACGCATGATCAACGAAGGTCATCTAAAACTAGACAGCAGTAACCCTACGTGTCCGGAAAACCAGACACTGCACGTATACAAGGATCCGTTGAACGCAAATTACGATCCTTATACAATCACTGTAGTGAGTACGGACAGTGAGCGTAAGGGACCGCCAAAACAACCTTTTGTTTTGCGTGTGCCCGCCAGCTCACCGAGGGGGCCAACTACTTCTTCGGCAGCCAGTGGGGTCTCACGGCCACCATTCATCATATGGGCACCTTTCCAAATGCGCCCTCAGTCATGCGACAGTACCCAAGCTGCGGCTTCACCCGCGCCCATGCCAAGAGCGCCCTTCATTATTAGGGTGCCAAAACCACAGGCTGTCCCTCTCACGCAGGGGCAGACCTCTAGCCAGCACCACCAGCCATCGCCTCCCAAGCGAAAGAAGGAGAACACCGCAGTTAACGCAACAAAAGACCACCCTACGCTCGACTTCCCTAAGCCCAGGCCCCTGGCCTCTGTGCCTATGTCTATGCCTCAGAAGCAGGCTAAAGGTACAGAAACGCAGCCACCTTCTCTTGGCAGAAAAAAGAACAACCCTCTCACTGACACCGCTCCACCTCGAGAGATCCGTCTCTTGGGCCGAATGGAGGAGGACAATGGGGATAAACAACCCTGCCGAGAGAAGGACCTCCTCGATGCGTTCACGCAGGTCAAACAAGCTCTCAAACAAAAGAACACAACGCTGAGCCTGTACGACCTACTGATGACTTCTCGAGAACACCGTGAGGCTATGGTACGCATGTTGACGTCCATAGCAGTGGATGCCAGCTTGCCGACGGAAGAGGAAGCGATACACGCTATCATGTTTCCTTCCGAAGCTGAACAACCCAAGCCTACCTTGTTGACCTTCCTGGATGCGTCTGTCAAAGATGATCTGGAGAAAGGTTAAGTAACGACTGAGCCTATGTTCATTACCATTCGGGTCGGCCAGTACCGGATCCGGAGGGTACACGTGGATGATGGTGCAGCTACTAACGTCGTTCCCTATTCCATCGTGGATAGGTTGGGATTGGTCGACCAGATCACTCCCACGACGACAGCTTGCGTGAAATCGTTCAACGGAGCACGAGTTCAAGTCAAGGGGATGGTGCGTATTGAGTTTGTGGCGGGGGATCAATTCTCAACGGAAGCCACATTCTCAGTCGTCGAGGAGATGCCCGGCTTCAACTTAATCTTAGGGAGGTCGTGGTTAGCCCAGCTGAGGGCGGTTTCGTCGCCGATACATCAAGAGATACACCTGCCCTACGCCAGAGGGGAGGTTATCATACACGGCGACGAGGTCACCCCCAGGACCGTCAACAACATTGAAGAAGAATGGGGTTCAGAGATCGAAGCAACTAACGATCAGTCCTATCTCCAAGTCCCTAAACAGAATGACAACAATGCCGACGGTCTAGCCTGGGCCGACCTGCCATTTCCGGATGACAACGTAGAGGAGTCAAACCATAAGCCTCGTCGCCCTTACGCAACGCTCGACGTCAAGGCCATTAAGAGACAATTGCGTATCAATGGTTGAACAATGGTCTTCTGCGTGTACTACCATTTTCAAATTAGCATACTCACTGTTTAGCAGCTTCTTTTGTTTGTTTCAACATGCTTTTACGCTATATTTGCTTTCTGGGTTTACGCTTTTCACTTGTTGCGTGTTTTATCGTACTCACGTTAGCTACACTCTCATTCCTTTACGCATTTATCCAAGATTACCTTTTTTTATTACTAGTTACGCAGCCGGCCCGCAACGACCTTAAACTAGCTAATTTACGCAAACTTATACTCCGGCCCGCAACGGCCTTAAACTAGCTAATTTACGCAAACTTATACTCCGGCCCGCAACGGCCTTAAACTAGCTAATTTACGCAAACTTATACTCCGGCTCGCAACGGCCTTAAACTAGCGAATTTACGCAAACTTATAATCCGGCCCGCAACGGCCTTAAACTAGCTAATTTACGCAAACTTATACTCCGGCCCGCAACGGCCTTAAACTAGCTAATTTACGCAAACTTATACTCTGGCCCGCAACAGCCTTAAACTATGCCGGCCCGCAACGGCCTTAAACTAGTAGCTAGTTTACGCAAACTCATGTGCTGGCCCGCAACGGCCTTAAACTATGCTGGCCCACAACGGCCTTAAATTAGTAGCTTATTTACGCACATTCCTATGCTGGCCCGCAATGGCCTTAAACTAGTAGCTAATACTCATATGCCGGCCCGCAACGGCCTTAAACTAGTTATCCAGAGTTATCTATAATCACCATTTACGCTTTCTTTACTTTATGCATCAGGCCCGCAACGGCCTTAAATTAGGAATTACGCTATCGTTATTACTTAGGCGAACTTTTCAACAGTTACATTCGTACTCTATGGACGAAACAAAACAAATATATATGTAATTGATATCCAACACATCCACCAGGTTTTATAACATGTCTTTCTATTCATTCGTAACATGCTACTACACTCAACATTAACAAAATTTTGCGTAAATAACAATTACGCATTCCCCCTACTGCCACTATCGCCGGTATCTCTTAACTCTGAATCCAACCCCAAAAGGTCGTCCTCCAGTGGGCCATCGTTTCTGGGAATTATCTCTCCATGAAAGATTGCCTCTTCACGAGGCTCTCGCTCTGATATTGGCTCCACAGGAAGACGCTCCTCATTATTTCGTTCCACCTCTGCTTCCATTGCTTCCTCTCCCAGCCCTTCAGTTGGCGTACTTTCTCTACCTTCTTCTGGTACCTAAAACCAAATAACATCAAAATTAGAATAGACGACGCTAGTCAGAAAATTTTCCGGCTAAGTCATGCATAAACTTACTCGCGATGGCCCTGCTTCCGCAGCAAAGGGAAGCTTGTCCAAACCAGCCCACAAACGCTGCATGATCTCGTCCTCTGTTAGGTCTGGCCACACATCCTCGCCCGAAGCCGCCCCAGCTTTCACCTTCCCTTTCTCCACGCTACTCTAGGAGGGTGGATCTGGAAAGAAAGTAGGGATCGTAGCCAGATTCCCAGGGAAAACCATTGCTCTCTCTGGGGATGCAGTTACGGTCACCTGCTCTTCGAACTTCTTGAAAGCCTCGGACGCTCTGATGGTGTCCACGAAAACCTCCAGGGATCGAGCTTTAACAGCGGAATCGTGGTAACGTTTTCTATAAGCAGCGCTTTTCCTTTTATACACATACTTGTGGTCCTTCTCCGTCTGCCCCCATTCCTGTACGCTGGCGCAGTAGTCCCTCCAGTCCCGGCTGTTCTGAGCTAGGAGTTCAATCTGCATTCTCTGCTCCACAAACGCCCGACTAGTCTGTACGTTGTTCTTGATGGCTGTCCAATAACAGGAGTGATCAATAACAGCAGTACGCTAGTCTTCATCCCTCGTCACTCGAGCCTGTAGGAACTCGTACCGCGCCCTTAGGTCCTCGACTTCCTTGGTCAAGGATTCAGCCTTTTCCTCCGACTGTTGCAGCCTCTTCCATAGGTTTTCGTTAACATTTCTACTTTCGCATACTGAGCATGTCGAGCGTAACACACATTTACGCATTTCCTCATAAATGTGGCGTGGCACAACTGCCCCATCAGGTGGGGGCTCTGCTGTGTCCAGATCAATGGGCTCCGCGGGATCGCATCGAAGGTGAGCTCCTGACAGAAAACAAGCATCAATACAGATGACACATTACCAAGACATTATGTCATGACTTCGTTACGGTTATAACTTACTAGCGCCAGGTTCAACGTATTCCAGACGCTCGATCATGTCGCTGACGACGCCTTCCATGAAGGCAAATTTATCGGGGAAGTCTCTCCACATTTTGCTAACAGCAGCAGACGTTGAGACATCTTCTTCCCCTATAGCGTAATTTGGTTAGACATTCTCTCCACTAACATATTTTTTTTCAAACACGCTAACTTACTCATTACCTCTGCCGGTGACAGTGGCGATTTCATCAATATCTTCCGTATCTTTTTCCCTTTCATGCACCGGAGTCTGTGCGTCACTGGTTCCTATAGCTGGGGCCTCCTCACGCACCCCAGTCTGTACGCGGCTTCCGCTAGCAGCTGGGGCCGCCTCACGCACTGGAACCTGCACACGACTCTTATTAACAGCTGGGGCCTCTTCTTCCAAAATTGAGGCCCCCTCCCCACGGCTTAGTACCATTGCCCCTATCTCAGGGGTGAATTGCCCTGTCATTTTTGTTGTTTACACCACCATACGTTAGCATGTAATTCCAGATCATCTAAGTAAAGCATTGCGTATACAATCCTTTCACACTTACCAGGCAAAGGCTTATTCCGCTGTACCTTGATCCCAACAGTTTGGCCAGCATCACCCCCAGGGGACTCAGTTAGGCGGAGCCTCTTCCGCCGAGCTGCCGGTTCCACAATTTCCTCTGCCAGACGTTTCCCCCGCGAGGCATCGCCGGTGTAGGTAGGCATTATCCCGCCTACGCTGTCGAGACCTCGCGCTCGGGGCACCGTTAAGCCTTTAGTCGTTACGGACAACGACTCCCCAAACCCTTCCGGCGGATCCTTCCCACGGGTAGTGTTGAGAATGTGGGCGATCCAAGGTCTGGATAGCTGGTCTCAGTCTTGCTGTACCCAGACCCCATTCCTCTAAATGACTAGAAACTCAGCAAACCGCCGGAGGCAAGCTATGAAAAAGGCATAATGCACATTGAAACGGGACTCGAGCTTCTCTCGAAGCTTGACCATTTCACTGCGCAGTCCCTTCGCAAGATGGCTTGCCCATTCAAACCGGGCTCTCTCTTCCAGGACCTCTCGCATGATACGGGTCTGTTCTACCGAAAAGAACTTCGCCTGCGAGAGGATTTTGGGGAAAGTCCGGGCCCGAAAAAGGGGATAAAGTGTCTTGGCGGTCCCCATCTCGAATTTATCACAAGGAAACCCCTTGGTCTCCTTAGGGATCCTCACCCACTCCTTCAGAAACTCCTCGACTCTGGCACTCCTCTTGGTCTTCACTTTTACGGGAAGGCCGTTCGAGGGGACGCCAAACAGGTCCGAGAAGAGCTGAGCGTTAATGTCGAAGTTTACGCGCATGTTACGCACGCGCGTGCTAAAATGATCCGCCTTCTCGCTGAAGGAGTTGACCAAGGCTATCATTTCGCTGGCGGGGACATCAGGGGTCGCAGCCAAAAACAGGTGCATTAGCCCTGCGGCCTGGATCTTGGTGGTCACTGCGACTGGGGCCGCCGAGTGGCCGAGCCAACGTTGTGCCTCTTTAATATCCCCGTAACGAAAGAGAACATCCCTCGCCTCGCGGCCGAAAATCGTAAGGGTAATCTCCCGGGATTCCCTGATTGAAAGGCATAAAACGCAAGTCAAACAGAAACACTATTATATAATGTCCGTGACTCATAACTACATGTATAGCATTAGAACACGCAGCGGCCTCACCAGGGCCAAACGACAACGGAAATGGCAGGAGTTCCCTCTGCACGTCCTCGACGGTGAGGGGCAGATCCAAGGTCCAGTCCTCGTGCAGCCATCCGGGTTCCTGACAATTCTTAAAAGGGTGCTCATAGCGGGTGTGATACTCACGCATCTCATGGCCAATTTGCCCAATAACACCGGCACGCNATAAAGACAATACAGTTAGCCAAATCTGCTTACCCACCTGCGTAGTACACCGTGCCTTGTGGGTTCTGGAAGTACGTCGACACATGGCGAGCCACGAACAGCGTGTTATATGCATGATAACAGTTGAAACGCGCCATGCCCCAGATCCAATGTAAGCTCCTCAGACCGCGGGCGCTGAGCACTTGGTCCTCGGGATAGCCCGTGTCGATGGCTCCGTCTGTCAGGTAAGCTAGAATCCCCTACGCAGACCCCGCCAATAGGTGCTCCAAAATGGCACCGGCAACATCCCCAGTCACATCAGACCAGACAATGATGCTGAAGTTGCGCAGCAAAAACTGCAGAAATTCCAGCGCCCCCTTTCGGAACCAGATGGCCTTCCCTTGCACTCGTGTGTGAGGGGGAGGGACATTGGGGACGATGGGGTTCACCCAGCACAAAACCCCAATGAGGTCTAGCACAATCAGGATGGGCTTCAGCGCGACGCTGTATAGAAAAGCCAAAGCGTATATTAACACCTACATTTGCATTTGCACAACTAACACAGAAAACTCATAAAACGCACCCAGGCCGAGATCGCCCAAACCCTTGCAATAACGCAAGGTTCGTACCTAACAACGGCGATAAACGCAACCCTTTCAAACCCTCGCATCAGCCCAAGGCCCATAACTCGAAATCAACATGCACGCAAACGAAAATATACCACGAAAGGCAGCCATAGAAACGAACGTAAGTATGTAAGGAACGACTAACCGGTTCAATGGCGTGGGGTCCTGAACATCGATCAACGCTTGCGAAACACGGTCCAGAGTTGCTTGCATTTTGTCGATTTTGGCCAGTTTTTTGTTCTTCTTCTTGCTCTTCGGTGCCATTGCGATGGTTGCAGAATTCTTTCACAGCTTAACACTTGCAAATCTTCGCGAGATTACATGCCCTAACTCTCTGCTCTTCCTTGTCTCAGCGACAGTTACGAATTTGAATTCTCGATAGCCAACAGCTTGTTCTCATCGAAGAACCACTTACTTATA
>MNCI01028072.1:418692-430381 GCA_015680685.1 Gnetum montanum
TTGAAACGGGTCACAAATTGAGTCAGCAGCTCTTCCAAGGTTGAAATGGAAGAGCGTGGGAGAGCTCTATACCAGTCCAAAGCCTTCCCCGTTAATGACATCGCGAAGACTCGGATTAAAGTGTGCGGCCACTGTTGTAACAACAAAGATTCGGATCTGAAAGTGGCTAGATGGGTGTTGGGATCCCCCTCTCCATTATACTTAGTAAAATGAGAGAGGGACATCCCTGGTGGCAACGACAGCACGGGGACCGCTGGATTGATCGGATCATCCTGATAGAAGTCCATGATCTGAATGGTATCAGATCCAGCGGTCTTGAGGCGTTGAACCTCCTCGGTAAGCGTCTGGATAAGCTGGAAAGCTTGATCTAGACCTGTTAACGGAGGTGTCTGTGCAGCAGGCACAGGTGGTTGGACCGAGAGGGCGGCACCAGGAAACGGAAACAACGGAAGAGGCTGGTTGGCTGCTGGCTGGGCGGGGATCCCTGCAGACGGAGGGGCCTGTGAAGACCACCACCTACTGGTTTGGGCAGAGGGGTTGGCAGTTGCCTGCTGCACAAAATAGGGATAGGTATACTGCGGGATCCCCTGTGGAACTTGCGCCGCAGGTGCAAACGGGGGCTGCACACCATACACGATAGACTGAGCATGTTGCACTGCTGGGTTGGCCCACTGGCCTGCGGCAGGTTACTGGATGTATGTTTGTGGCTGAGTGTTCACGGGTATCTGTTGAGTTTGCGGATGCGGAAGCAGCATGGTCTGAGCTGGGCGTGTTACAGATACGTTATGGGGTTGTATCTACGGGATGAAATGGGATGCGGTGGTCGCCGGGATCATCGTTGGGATACTAAGCACCCGTGGTGATGGAACCACCCCCGCATTATGGTGTGGTATTTGTGATTGCAACCTAGAAGGCTGCGCGTTGGCCTGCGGAAGGACAGGGATTCGCGTCTGCGCGATCGCGGCTGGGTCAAGAAAGGCTGCCTCTCCGTCGAAAGGGAACGACGGATTTATGTGGGTGTGGGGCGTCAAAGTATGGAACGAATGTTCAGACAGAGCCGCGAATTCGTCCTCTGCCTCTTCCCCATGCTGGGACTCCACCGCAGGTTGTGAAGTCTGGCCTCTGGCCATGACCAACTGTGCAATAAGTTCGTGTTGGTGCTCGGTCAAGGGGATTATGTCGTAGGCTGTCGGCTTAAAATCATATCCCCCTCGGTGGAGCACCTCAAAGTTTCGCTTCGCCTCCAGCTCGGCTCGGCTCAGAGCCAGCCTCGCCTGGATCTTGACGCATATGAAATTGTACTCTTCAGGGGTTATAACCGTGAAGATAAGCTCTTTCCCCTGAAGCCTCAATGAACAGCGCAATGGTCCCTGAGGCCCGGTTGCGCCAGGAGCTGGTCCTGTGGCTGCTATAGGATTGATAGGTGCGACACCCAGATCAATAGTGCCCATGGCGGTTGTGTTTGAGTAAAAGGAATCCATTGATCGATGAAGTCAACAGTGACTGGTAATCAGATCTAAAAGAAAATGGCTGGCAACAAAAAGTACAAAAGGCTTTCTACCCTGTAGGATTTCAAAGAAACCGTCCTTGCGACCGATCTATACCACACGATGGACCGTAGACTTCCTTAGAGGTATTACGTCTATGGTTTTAGGGTATGAATCACTACCAGGGCTACCCGAAATATTTGGATCGGAGCCTAAAGGCCCTTCTTCTAGCGCTAGAAAACTGTAGCGACGGAAAACGTCGGCAGCTGGAAATACCGACCGAGGTTCCGGCGTACACAGTTTTAGCCACGGATCTGCGCGAGGGCTATGCTGGAAAAAACGAATCCGTGGCACCCTGAACGGTCTTGTCGATTAGACAAGGACTTACGGGTCAGTAAACAATGAAAATTACGTAAAAAGAAAACGATCTGGTTCGAGGAGTCGTAAAACGAGGGGAAAACGATGTAGACGGATTGCAACAGAGATAATGCTAAACACGATAAAAAGAGGCTGACATAAGAGACGCACGTAGCTTCAAGATCTGCGCTTGGACTTAAAAGTGTATATTTTGTATGAGAAATTGCACTGGGGAATCCCCGATTACAAAATGTGAAACAAGCACAAAAGAACAAGCAAAACGGTCTAAACAGAAGTCCGATCTACCTCGTGGGCTAAAGCTGAGATGCAAGGCAGACCAAGCTTTGACGTCTACCGATCAATTGTTTTTGATTGATAGAGTCTTTTCAGTAGAACGATTACTCCTGTCACCGGTGCTCAAAGCGAACTGTACTCTATTTCGGCTGTAAGGTGATAATGCCAACGATTGCCAAAGCGTTGTTCTCTGTATCTCTGCTCCAAAGTGCTAAGTGCTCTGGTGCTCAGAAATATGCTTTTTTTTGCTTCTCTGATTTGCCAACCCTTGTATCTTTGTCAACTGAGGTATTTATAGGCCGTGATGCTTCGTGAAAAAGGCGCAACCCTGATGACGTGGGTCCCAGATATTTCGGGTCTTGTTGGCATGACCACTTTAAGTCAGACTGACTACGCACAACACGCTCGTTTGCGTGTTGTGCGTGTGAAGAGCAGGTACGTGCTGAGCGTGCTTTGATTGTTTTCAGGCTGTATTACACTCATTCGCGTTGTGTTGCGTGTATGAGCATAATCCGGTGTAGAAAGCAATAAGCTCAAAATTGTTTTACGCTCACTACGCAACTGTGCGTAACAAAGCGTAAATAATGTGCAACTTACGCTCACTACGCAGCTGCGCGTAACAAAGCGTAAACAATGTGTAACTTACGTTCACTACGCAGCTGCGCATGGTGAAGCGTAAATAATGCCTAGCTTTAATGATAACATACGCAATGGTACGCACCACCACGTAACGAGCGTAAAGACAAGTTATCCAGGTGCCGTGAGAAAAAGTGTCGAACTGTTGTGCTTTTCTAGCCTTTAACTATCTTGGAGCTTATTACGCTCATTACGTTGCCGTGCGTAATGGAGCGTAAACTTGTCGTTGAACAAAAGACTTAGCAAAATACACAAGGAATCGCATATTACGCTGCGTAAGCTTCTCCCTGTGCTGGAGCAACTATCCTTCTGATGCCAGGCTATGTCGGACCCTGAAAAGAAGTTCGATATGGTTTATTATTAGAATAATCTACAATGAGGATGATATCATAATATAAGATGAAAAGAGACAATATAGCATATGATAGCGTGTAATACATAGTAATCCACTTGAGAATGCGCAACATGCAAGAAATGTGCAAAGATGTCGAACCTGTTTATAATACCTCGGGCTTGGGTGCTCTATCGCTTCAATTTAGATGTACGTTTCATTTTCTCAATTATGTTGGTGAATATTATTTAACTATTTGTAATTTTTATTTAAAGGAAGTGTATCTAAGGAAATGTTAGATTGCACTATGTATATAGGAAATTGGTGTGAATACTCATTTTAGTTGGAAAATTATGAGTTCAATTCTTATCTTCACTGTATGACAGCAGTGGAGTCTTGTGAGAATACTCATTTTAATTGGAAATCCAGGTAACCAAAACAAAAGAAACAAAAAACCCCATGAAAAAAATATGGTTAGTTTTAAGGAGCACCAAAAAACTGGGGCAACCAAACATGTCCTTCAAGGTTGTGCCTGCATGACGTTTTCGGTGCAATACCATTCAGACAGTCGCATGAATACAGTAGTGTTTGTCTAAGAAATTAACCGCTTCGAAGAAGAAACGTTTGCATCGGATGGCAACCAATTGTTTTTGGAGCTAGGTAGGCTAGGTCCTCTTTCTGATTTTATTTCTTATTCATGATCGCTTGCGTTAGTTATTACAGTGTTTATATGGTATTTCCTGCACTGCAATTTTGTTTTCCTTCAAAGTTTCAAAACACCTGAACCACTGTACCGCACTGCACTGCCCGGATAATGGGGCTTTGGGCTACTAGAACCATATCGCTTGGCTTCATGCCCAAAGTTTGCGTTTTCAGAAATTCATTTCTGTTTCGATTGCTGAATTCAAGCAGCTCAGGCATTGATGACAATTCGGATTTGCCAACATGGTTTGCTCAAGAGATTCAACATAACGATGATGACGACGATGATTTTGTTTTGCCTGAGTTTGAGAAGGAGATGCCCCCTGCGTTGCCGAAAAACTGTCAAGGAAATGGGAATCTGAGTAAGACCCATGAATCTGAAGTAACTAAGGTCAGTGCAATTCTCAGGGTCAGACATGCTTCCATGGAAGAAATGCAGAGGGCTTTGGATGGGTCTGGATGTGAACAGATTTCAGATGAAACAGTGGAGCAGATTCTCAGAAGATTCAGCAATGACTGGGCATCTGCTTTAGGGTTTTTTAAGTGGGCTCAAATTGGAGGCATGTACAGACATACCCAGGATGCTTACAACATGATGGTGGATATTCTTGGCAAAATGAAGCAGTTTCAGGCTATGTGGGAATTGATGGAGGAAATGAGGCAACTTGGGGAAGGACTTGTTTCTCTGGATACATTTATAAAGGTTATGAGGAGATATGCAGGGGCAGAGAAGTGGAGGGATGTCACAATGGCATTTCATAGATTGGAGGAGTTTGGTATCAAGATGGATACGGATGCCATGAATGTGTTCTTGGATTCACTCTGCAAGGAGAGAAGAGCTGAATACGCATGGGATGTTTTTCAGGACTTGAAGACGAAGATTCTACCAAATGCACACACTTTTAATATTTTGATACATGGGTGGTGCAAGGCCAAGAAGCTGGATGAGGCTGAATGGACAATCAAAGAGATGAGGAAGCATGGATTTGAGCCCTGTGTGGTTTCATATACCAGTTTGGTTGAAGCTTATTGCCATCAGATGGATTTCCCCAAGGTAGAGAAGCTTCTGGATGAGATGCAAGAGAAAGGCCCCAGTCCCAATGTGGTGACTTACACTATTGTCATGCATGCTTTGGGAAAGGCTAAGGAAACCCAACAGGCTTTTAAGATTTATGACAGAATGAAAGCAAATGGATGTGCCCCAGATGTTTCCTTTTACAACTCTGTGATTTATATTCTGGGTAACTCTGGCAGATTAAAAGCAGCTTATGAAGTCTTTCAAGAAATGTCTAGGAATGGATTTGTTCCAAATGTGGCAACTTACAATACTTTGCTTTCTGTTCATTGTGAAAATTTGCAGGATGAGAAGGCTTTGAGCATCTTAAAAGAAATGGAAATTAATAACTGCAAGCCATCAATTCAGACATACAATCCCATCTTGAAAATGTTTTGCAAGCTGAAGAGAACCAAGATTATTTCCTATTTGCTTGACCAAATGATTTGCAATGATTGTAGCCCTGATCTGGGGACATACACATTACTGGTTCATGGTTTGTGTAGAGTTGGAAAGTTAAGGAGAGCTTGCCGGTATTTTGAGGAAATGGTGGCAAAAAAGATGATTCCTAAACGTGATACTAATGTTTTATTGCAGAGAAGCCTTCACAGAAGTGGATATTATGAAGAGAAGAAGAGAATTGAAAATCTAATGAGAGAAGCATTAAGCATGAAGCAACTGGGTAGAAGACCAATAAATCTTGGAAAGCTTGCTGATTAACATTGACTTTTGTCTTGAATGCATGTCATTTGCTTTTGTGGTGTTTTCAATGCTGCATCGCTGTTCAACAGCCATTATTCGAGAAGACGTATCTTAGGAGCAATTCTCTGTAATCCATTAACCTCTGTCAATTCTCTAACATGTAAAACTGCTTAATGCATGCATTGTCTTCTTAATAAACATTTTAAATGAAAAAAGTTTTTCAACATGTGCCTTTCATGTTATTCACACAAATTAGGGCAGCATCATAGAGTTTCCCAGAGATGTTTATAGAAGCATATTATATTTTCTTTTAATGTTACTTTTCTAAAATGAGGATTAACTGTGTAGCGGGTTATTTATTTGTTTATAAAGATGGTGTAGATCTTATGCCAAATGTTGAGATTCACAGGCCTTTTTTCTTAAACTTTTTCTCCAACTATTTTGATCATTTTTACTCAAACATGGTGAGCACCATTGATA
Source organism: Gnetum montanum (assembly GCA_015680685.1). Classification (NCBI taxonomy): domain Eukaryota; kingdom Viridiplantae; phylum Streptophyta; class Gnetopsida; order Gnetales; family Gnetaceae; genus Gnetum; species Gnetum montanum. The sequence goes on from MNCI01028072.1 coordinate 424,736, forward strand.
TTTCTTTTGATAGGCAAATGATTGTGCCTATGCAGAGAACAGCTTGAAACTGAGGAATCCAGGTTTGGTCAGAATATAATATGATGGCAATGAATGAAATGTGCATCACACCTCTGGGTGCAGGCCATGAAAATGGTCGCTCCTGAGTTTACCTCTCTTACAAAGATAAGACCATCGTGTTTGCTTGTGGATTTTATTCTCCTTATTATGGAGTGGCTGCATTACGATTCTTTGATGAAATTGGTCCTTCAACTATTGATATCTTACTGATTACTCATTTCCACTTACATCATGCAGCATCTCTCCCGTATTTTGGACAGAATCCAACATTTAAAGGCCGTGTGTTCATGACACATGCAACCAAAGCTATATACAAACTCTTACCCCCAGATTTTGTGAAGGTGTTTGTTGAGGATATGGTCTTCGGTTCTACCAGTGATGATGATTCTGTTTTTTCTAAATCTCAAAATTATGATTTTTTATTTTACTCATTTCATGAATATGATAGCCTTCGATCAGTAGAAAAAACTGAGGTCATAGATTTTCATCAAACAATGGAAGTCAATGGCATAAGGTTTTGGTGCTACACAGCAGGACATGTATTGGGGGCTGCAATGTTTATGGTTGATATTGCAGGGGTGCGGGTTTTACAGTGGTGATTATTCTCTTCAAGAGGATTGACATCTATGTGCTGTTGAAACTCAGTTTTCTTCTGACTTTTGCATCATTGAGTCAACATATGGTGTTCATATTCACCAGCCTAGAGTTCAAGAGAAACGATTACAAATTTTATCCATAGTGTTGTATCGCAGGGAGGAATAGTTCTTATTGCTACTTTTGCATTATGCCGAGCTCAAGAGCTTCTTCTAATTCTTGACGAATACCGGGAGGCCCATCCAGAACTACAAGATATTACAATATACTATGCTTCTCCTTTATCAAACAGATGTACGGCTGTTTATTAGAGATGTTTATTCAATGAATGAGTGAATCCATCAGCAATTTCAAGGTTCAAATCCATTTGATTCTAAACACATCAAAACGGTTAAGACAGTTATTTGACTTATGGCGTCAAGAAAAGAAAAGTGCTTGTATTATCCCTGGCTATGTTGTTGGAGGAACATTAGCAAAGTTTATCTTAAATGAGCCCAATAATGTTACGTTGATGAATGGCTTGCAAGTTCAATATATCTTTCTTTTCTGCTTATTCGGATTTTAATCAAACAAGTTCATTTTTAAATGAATTGAAGCTAGCAAAGATAATACTTGTGGATGTGGAGTCAAATGCAATGGCACGTCTAAACAGAAGTTATAGGAACAGTTGCAAATTAAAATATAAATGTTTTTACATCCCACAATTGTCAGGAAGTTGAGATACATTTTAACTCGGTCAAGACAGTAAAGGCAATTGGTAAATTAGCAGAGAAGGTCCCTGAAGAAGCCAGTGCAGTGTCTGGTATATTAGTGAGGAGAGGCTTTACGTATCAAATAATGTCCCCAGATGATCTTAATGCCTTTACACAGCTCTTTATTGGAGCTATTATCCAAAGACTATCCGTTCCTTACAAAGGATCATCTTCAGTTCTCAGGCAGAGGTTGAGACTAATATTTGAAGATGTTGAAATCCTGTAAGATGACATACCTACTCTAAATGTTCATGGAAATGTCTTGGTACAACAAGAAGGAACAGATCACGTAGTTCTGAATTGGGTTGCCGGACCCCATTGGTCATATGGTTTTTGATTCAGTAATTGCCATGTTGAATTTTGATCCTGGATCTCCTAAAATGAAGATCCTTGAGTCAGAATCTTTAGGAGACAAAGCAGATGGAACATTTAAAATAGTGAAGCCGTTGACTTCCATTGTCGGTGATGTTAAGAAAGTAGGAAAGTTAATTCTATCAATGCATGGAAGTTCATCTAATGGATGGAAGTTCATCAAGGGATCGGATAAAGTTGCTCTGTATAGAATACATGCTGCAACTAGACCTACCAAAATTTCATAATGTTATGTTACAACAATTCCATGATTTGATGATAATTTTTGTTTTCACAGGCACTTCTTTTCGCTTCAGAGATGTATCATGATCTATTTTCTCAGAAGGGGTGATCTTTAATATTTAGTCTTTTGAGAAGGAAGTTTCTTGGAGCTGGTATTGAGTATAGGGTGAATAGTGTGAATGTGTTTCTACCTCTTTGATGCCCTTTTATGTGATCTTTGTCTAGTGGTTGTGTCTTTGTTTTATGGTAAAGTATGTTGAAGTCATATAGTAGAAGTTAGAAGTCACCAGGCGTTATAAGTATTTAAAGTTCATGTTTGGGTTCTTTATATGGTTACAAGTGATAGATGTAATGTTTGTGTTGAAGAAAAACATAGGGAAGAGAGAAAAATCTAAAACAACAAAAGGGGATTAATTGAGCCTCATATTGAGCATGCCTTTTTGGGCAAAGCTCTCCCATTGGAAAAAGTATGAATTGAGGGGCACCAATGCCATTATACTATATGCAAGCTTAAAGCAATAGAAGCTTTCTCTTTCCCTCATTTGTTTATGCATTTCAATGTCATTTCAAGCTTAAAGTCCTTCATTAACTTTAGTATCAAACTTTCCTAGCTTGTCTTTATATTTTAAAATAAAGCATTTCTAGCTAAAAATGTTGAAATAACTTATCTTCGACTTCTTACCATGATAGAGCTCAAATGACATTTTGGTGGTCTTGGGCCTAATAAGAATTCCATTTGATACATAACAAATGGTATTGATGGCCTTACTCCAAAAAGACTTTGGTAGCATTTGTTCATAAAGGTTCTAGCCACCTCTTGCAACACCTAATTCTTATGTTCAGCTACTCCATTTTATTGGGATGTTCTTGGAGTTGAGAATTGGTGCTCAATGTCTTCATTGTTACAATATTTCTTAAAAGCATGGTTTTCAAATTTTCCTTCATAATCACTTCTTATTTTCTTAATTAGGTGTTCCTTCTTTCTATATAACCTATAGCAAAGTTTCGTGAAGTGATGAAATGCTTTATCCTTATGGGCTAGTAGAAGTACCCAAGTAAACCTTGAGTAATCATCAACAATCACAAAAAAAAAAATATCTCCTACTATCTATGCTACAAGTTCTAGTAGGTCCAACTAAATCGAAATGCAATAATTCAAAAGAATGTTAAGTGGTAATGTCAATTTTTCAAATGCTACAAGTTCTAGTAGGTCCAACTAAATCGAAATGCAATAATTCAAAAGAATGTTAAGTGGTAATGTCAATTTTTCTTTTGAAGGATATGGACTTCTATTTATCTTTTTGGCATATTTCACATACTTATTCTTCTTGGATTGGATGTTGGATAGTCCTTCAATGATTTGATTTTTAGAGAGCTTACTAAGGCTCTCAAAGTTTAAGTGTCCCAACCTCCTATGCCATAGCTAGTTGTCCTTTGATTTTCTAATTAAACACTTTAAATTATACCTATTTAAATCACAATTATGAATAATATAAACATTGTTTGATCTGTGTCCCATAAGGATCGCCTCATCAATTTTAGAATCTTTAAGGATGCAATGGTTAGCTTCAAATAATACATACTTGCCATCATCATAAAGCTAACACACACTTAGCAAACTATGCTCTAATCCTATAACATAAAGCACATTATAAATTCTAGGAGAATTCTTACCTCCAAACGTACCTTTTTCTTTGATATATGCCTTGTTATCTCTAAAGTTAACACTCTCACCATCATAACTTGAAAGAGAGATAAATCCTAATCTATCCCTATTCACATCTTGAGCATCCACTATCAAGATACCAAAAAGTGGGTGGTTTTTCTTATGGTTCCAACCTAGCCATATATGCCTAATGTATTATGTTCTTTGAAACCCACATGTTTCTTACTTTGGGCTTTTGTTCATCTATCTTGTACTTGTCTTGGTTAGTTCTTGAAAATCTCATATTATCATAATTGTGATAAGACTTATATGGGCAAAAATATTGGATATGACTATAATTATATTAATAGTAACATTGAATATATGAATTTCTAGAGAGGAATTCATACCTTGGCAAATAGTTCCACTTATCTTGTCCTCTCCATGTGGATTGTACAGACTTGTACCCAAGATTGGATCTTTCTCCAACTTGCTTTGATTTCCCATTTATCACATTTAAAGTGGCTATTCCTTGGATGAATTCCTTAAGATCACTTTTGGGATTTGCAAATTTTTTAGGCCTAGTGCCCAACAACAGCTTTAGATTCATTAAGTTGCCTAAGGAGATTATTGGTTTCTTCCTCCTTTTCTTGTAGTTATGTATTTTTTTTTTCTTTGATGCACTTTTGAAAGAAATTACATCTTGAAGATCATCATAAGAATGTTTGTCTTGGAGTTTAGTAGCTTCAGCTTCTAGGTTTAATTCTTATTGATGAAGCTTGCTTTTCATTCTTATGCAAATACTTATGAGTTTTTTGAAAGAATTAAGAAGCAGCTCATACCTTTCTTCTTCATCAATGCTTTCCTCTCCTTCATTAAGTTGATCTTCTTCTTCCAATGTCATTATGAGAACAAGGTTGGATTCTTCATTAATATCATCATCTAATGAGGATTTCTTTGATTTATCCCAAGAACATAGAGCCTTCTTGCTTTTGGATTTGTCCTTTTTTTTTCTATTGGATACTCTGATGCAATGAAACCATAGCTATTATAATAACAACATTGAATGTCATTTTTCTTTTCATCCTTCTTATCATTGTTTAAGGATCTTCTTCCATTGTGCTTTCTTTTGAGAAGACTATTAAATTTTCTTGTTAAAAAAGCTAGTTCTTCTTCATCAAAGTCATTTGAATTAACATATTCAACATCCTTAGAAGATTGTAAAGTAATGGTCTTCTTTGATGATCCAACATTGTTATCTTCTTGAACAAACATTTCATATGTTTCTAAGTTGCCTTGTAGTTCAACAACTTTCATGAGATTAATGTCCCTAATTTCAAGAATGGCTATCACTTTGACATAAATTTTTTTGGGTAGGCTTTCCAAGATTTGTTAATAAATTCTTGAATTGGGGTTGTCTTTACCAAGATATTTAAGAGCATTTGCAATTTTAGTAACTTTGAAAAAAATAATCCTTTATGGTTTCATCTTCCCTCATCTCTAAATGCACAAACTTATGATTGAGAACTTGTGCCTTGGATTATTTTACCAAGTTATCCATTCATATATAGATTTAAAGAGGTCCCAAATCTCCTTGCCTATTTTGCAATAGATAACTTGGTTGAATTCTTTAGGATAGAGAATAATAGAAAGCATTCATGGCCTTAGCATTTACCACATGTGCCCTCTTTCCCTCATCAATCTACTTGCTAATGTCTTTTGGTCTTTGATGAGTGGCGAGGTACCCCTACACTCAACCATACGAATACGAGCATGCACGCGCGATCCGGTTGAACTCCGCAGACTAAATGCCTTAACACCATAAGGAACACTTGGGGTTAATCGTTCGTTGTCTTCCCAGGCTTGCTTGTAAGTGTCACGGTGTATGGTTAAGCAAGTCTGAGGTATGTGATTTTTTTGGTATTTTTCGGTTTATCTTCTATGCTATCAGAGGAAAGGGTTGAGAAACTAAGCTAACTCTAACTAATGTCCTAAGTCTAA
>MNCI01028072.1:436335-519180 GCA_015680685.1 Gnetum montanum
ATATCGCAGGGGAAGACGTGATATCGCATGGTACGCGATATCACGGCACATGCAGGTCACGTCTCATCAGTCTTGTATAAGAATTCCCACTTATTGTTGTATGAACTTATGTGGGATATGAATATCCATACTCAACTAGGGGCCAAACATCAAAGTCCATGGATTGTAGGAAATATCTCACTCTTGTCTTTCAATAGTTATAATTTAATCCATCAAGGAATGGAGACTTGTAATTTGATTATGAATCTACAATGAACATGATAAAACAAGCACAAAATCTTGACAATAGTTAATACAATATTCAAGAGACCAAGCTCTCATATTAATTGTAGATCAAATGTCACACCCTAGTAGGGTGGGGTGGGGGGATGAATAAGATATTTCAATAAAAAATTGTACAATCTGAATCAAATTTAACAACCAATGTATTCTTACAAACATTTAAATAAAATTGGAGTATAGTGCATCTAATCTATGATTAAAAATGAAATGCAAGAAATAAACAACATGGATAGTGCACACTAAGATTTATAGTAGTTTAGGTTGGGCCTAGTCCACTCTGCAAGGCTATCCAAGTATCTTCTATTCATGGGTTCCCTTCTAATCTTCAAATCCTTGAAGAACATGACTAGTTTTAAGGATGTCTAGTCTTTCTTTTATACAAGTGGGATTTTCAAGTTAAAATCCTCAAATCTTACAAAATAAAAATAAAAATAAAAATGATGCTTTTGAGATCTCTCAAGAGATCACATTACATCCAACACATACGTGAATCTTGCAAAAGATATAGAAATTTTGGACACAAATATAATAAAGGCTTTTAGTTTTGAATGCTTTCTTACATAACAAATTTTCTCTTGAAGCTTTTGTTTATGCTCTTTGATCTGTTTTGCTACTATTGATATGCCAAAATTTATCAAAGAATCTATCTTTACTTAGGCATCAATGGGTAATGGACATCAATGAGTAAGAGGACTATGATGTTCATATGAGGAATTTTTTAGCATTTTTGTCTTTTATTTTTTATCATTTCCCCCTGATAAGTTGACCTTATTAAAGTTGTTCATTTGGCTAATTCTTAGATCAGTCGACCTAATGCCTCAACTTGCAAAATTTGAACTCTAAGCATGGTCATCCTAATTGATTTTAGGTTTTGAACTAGGTGACTATCATCAGTTGCTTGTCTTGGCTTAGTCAACCTATGGAAAGGTTGGTTGACCTTAGAAGTGATGCATTTTTTATGCTTTGAACTTTCTCTAAATTTAGGTTGGTCAACCTTTGGTAGGGTTAGTTGGCCTTAGGAATGCTACTCTTTGTGTACTCTAAACTTTTCATCAATTTGGGTTGGTCAACCTATGTTTAGTTAGCCTATCATTAGATTAGTCAACCTATGATTGGCTGACCTTAGATTTGGTCAGTTGACCTATGAAATAATGTAATTTTTTTCTTCTAAATTTCACCATCTCCTAGGCATAATGGCAACTTGGTCATGACATCATTTTACTTGAAGATCTTAGTGAACAACATGCATTTTGACATGTCAAATCACCAATTTGATCAACAAATATCTTTTAAGATTTTAGCCTCTTTAATTTTCTCTCATTCTCTTAAAATTTGAACCTTTACTTTTATGGTTCTCTCAACCACATTTTTTACAATCACTCTCACATGATTTTTTATACTTTCCTACAAGCTCCTTCTTATTTCTCACAAATAATTCAAGCATTCTAGAAATTAGAAACTAAAAATTTTTATTTTGTCTAGGAAATTACAAAGGATTTTTTGGATGGTTATAAAGCCTTAATATCTTTTTGAAGAAAGTTGAAAACATCATTGATGTAATGTCCTAAGCAAATAGGATCAATTTTAATGAGTCATGAATTTGTTGGCTGTGATATTGCACCCATGATATTGCGTACGCGATATCACAGCCTAAACGCGATATTGTGTACGCGATATCGTAGCCTACTTTCTCATCTATAAATAAGAGGTAGGCAGATTTAGTAGGGGAGTTTTTGAAGTTTAATTTTTCAATAGTTTTTAGTACGTTAGTTTTTCCTCTCAACCCTTTTCTCCCAGTGCATGCCCATAGTGTGATGATTGTAATTGTACGACATCCTTATTCGAGTGTGATGTACCTGGACATGCACATGACCAAAAATAAAGATCGAGATTACTTCATCATTGCAGCATTCACTTAGCTTAATTATTTATTTAATTGTTATTGTTATTTATTGCTTTCTTCATTAATCTTTCTCTACCCTTATCTCCTAGTAACGCGGAATGAGTACGACTTAATCACGAGCATTTAAGTGTGACTACTTGGTAACCTAGTAGTGTACTTAGGCCATGCGCTTGGTAATCGTAGTGGTAGTCGTGCACGAGGTCCAAGATGTGTACAGATGATTAAGGAATGGATGCTCATCGCACTTAGGCTAGTTAGATTCTATCTCACCCTCTCTCTCCCCTAGCTTAGTTAATATTATTTCCCATCATACCCAGGAGTAGCATTAGTGTAGGAACATATCATACATCTCACTCTGGACTAAACCATACGTGACAAAGCTAATACTAGTCTAGGTGGGAGGACAGCAAACTGCAATCTACAAGTAACTATCTAGATACCACAACTAGTCTATCTGTGGAGTTCGACTGGATCGTGCATGAAACACTCGTATTCGTATGGTTGAGTGTAGGGGTACCTTGCCACTCATCATTGGCGCTGTTGCCGGGGATGGTGCTAGTTATCTAGATTAGTTGTATCATACAAGATCACTATATAGGAATTAACAATATATCTTTTAGGAAGAAATAATTACAAAAAGTCACATACAAATTCACACACAATTTCACAATCATGCCTCTCCTACAAAACTATGATAATGCCACATCTAGTGAGGCAATTCATTGGAGAACCAATGAATTATATGACAATGAAGGTTGGAATATGCAATCTGAGGTGGGGGTTTCCTATAAACATAAACGAAGGCAGCATCATCCCACTGCACGAAAGCATAACTTACTCGATGATGAAGAACCCCTACTAGCCACTACAAGCCCAACGCAAATAGAAAAGGCTGTTCGAATCTCCCGTAGGCATCAGAGCCACCTACCCAGGCTCGATTTAAACAACTTTCCCAATTTCTCAGGAGGCTATGACTTAGATCCACAACAACATTTACAAACCTTTTATGATGCTTGTGCATGGAACAACATTGATAATGGTTGGAAAAAACTTAAGCTCTTTCCTATGACACTCGTTGGCCAAGCAAAATTATGGTATAGATTGTTAAAACCAAATTTAATTCGACGTTGGCCAACAATGGTAGAACTCTTTAACGAAAGATATCAAACCTATGCAGGAGTGTCGGCCTTGAGGAAAAAAATCCAAGAGTGGAAACAATCACAACATGAACCCTTGGACATGGCCTTAGAAAGATATTATGCACTGTTAAACAACTGTCAAGGCCATGAGTTCTTCGAGGAAAGGCTAATGTACCATATCATTGAAGGGCTTCGTGATGAAACAAGAGAGACCCTAGGGATGTATACCCAAGGTCAACTATACGAACTATGCACCCATCAATTTCAAGAGCTCATTAAGCAGGTAGCAAAAGAAGAAGGAGAAATGGCTAGATGGGAGAGTGTTGAAAAACATCAATGAGACCAAAATCTCAACTTAGCAGAGGTCCATAATCACAAAAAGGAGAAATCAACCTATCTCAAGGAGGAAGAACCATCTTTGCCAATACAAAAATCATTAGATGAAATTGAGGCAAAGATCAATAAGATGTTGGAATGGATGCATAAAAAGTGTGGAGAATATATTAATATTATTGGAGATAGAGTTTTGACAACCCGAGAAGCAGGACAAAATATCATTAGATGATCGGAAAGAAGGGATGAGGAAAAAAAGAGCTCAACTGCTGATCATAAGTATGAATGCAACATTTTCCTATACGATCATCCCAAGGGCCAATGCCCAATCTTGTTGCATTTATATGAGCATTGGGGAAACACGTTACACCCAGAGTTCGTACAGAGATACTGTGTTCAATCATAGTGGCAACAATCCCAATTGTGGGGGAAGCCATCCCTAAACTGGATATACCCTTCATATCATCTGAATCCAAATGCTTATCTAGTCTAACATCCTATTTCCCCAACTGGGTCAACATACTCTATCTCCCTGCATTATGATTCTCCTCGGTACTATCAGCCCATGTCCTCAACACAACCACTGCCTTGTGTACCTTACACTTCTCCTAAATTTTAACATTCTCATCCTTTCCCTCCTTCTACATTGCCACAAACTATTCCTGAAGTGTTTGCACCATAGCAACAACCCACGAACGTTACTTGTGCTACTATTTCCAACAGTAGTGAGAGACCTCCTCAACATCGAAGGCATCCCTTCTTTAGACATGACCGTAGGAAGGGACAACACAGTTCCGAGGCCACTGCATTCTCCAAGTTAGCACAACTCCAACACTGTGGTGCATCCTTCTCTTCGAACCCAACGCCTTGCATCACTTCATCAAGGCCACCAATTAGCACTCCAACAACCATATGGCCCAATGAATACAACCATGGAAAGCAACATCTCGATCCTTGCATACCATCTTACGGTCTTAAGTATCATAGTGGGTAAACTCTTTACCCAGAAACCACATCTTATAATTGCCCCACTATGCTTACTATAATAAGGTGTGTGAACCCCAATGGGGTAAGTATGACCAAGTTTCAATATTTTCGACATGCAAGGATTCTCATCTTTCAATTATTAATTCTTGTCATGCTCAACCGTTTAGTTATGGGGGATATCCCCCATTCTAATAACAAGCAGGATTAATAAATATTTTTCATTTTCTTTAATTTTACAATTTTTTGTTTTCCAATTTTTTATTTTTCAATTTCTTTTTTTATCTTTTTGTCTATTTGTCTTTTTATCTTTTTATAAGTAATCTCATCTGCGAATAAAATACTCATGTGGCTCGTTGGTTGAGGTGTGTTCTATGTTATCAAGTCTCGAACGATCAATTATTTGAATAGTGAGCCCATTACACCCACTCATCCATTCTACAAATAAGAGGTTCTGTTCGAGGGTACAGTGAGATTCTTGACATTCTTAAAACTTAAAATTAATTTCATGTCCATTGTACCTAGAATGAAGAAGGATGGATCAAGAGGGAATGATTAGGGTGTGACATCAAGGGGACTTGCGGATTCTCTTTGGTGACGTATGTGGTAGTTATCACACAACGTGGTTATACTAAGATCCTTGTAGATCTAACACAAAATGGGAGTAAGAGTAATCAAAAGGCACTCAAAAATCCAATGTTGTTCTAGGGGGTTCCACTGGAAAGACATGCACCCATGTTTGAAGGTTGGCAGCTTCTCTGGATTCAGCATTCAAAAAAAAAAAAAAACAACACAAAAAATAAAGGAAGTGCCACAAAGCAAAAATCAATCCTCCCTTGAACAAAATGTCAAGCGATCATATGCCTTGTTGTTATGGTACTCTCATAGTCGCTCATCATGGGATGAAACAATGCAGTGTCACTGATCAAAGGAATGGACTTGGTCTTGATCTTGGAACGACAGGTTAATGACACATTAATCATGCTTTACACGCAGGATTCATTGTGCCCTGGGTTAGTTACCTCATGTCCCAATCTCTACAATCCCTTCTATAGTCTGTCTCATCTTGCTGTTCATGTAATTGTAGCTCGTGTCTTGTATAGCATAGAATTCTTACCTCATTCCGGCGGTACTTACATGTGTGTGTTTTGTGGAACTAGTGTGGATTACATTTAACCCTTCTAGTACCTACAGACATTTTAAGGTGTGATTACACAAGGGCATTATAGGTTGAAACCTGCTTTGGGAAGGACCCACTTGCATGATTTTTGTAATTTGCACTCATAACACATCTTCCACACACCATATATTACCCTCAACGTATTGTTAACAATATTCTTTCCCTTATTACTACCCCTCCGATTCAAATGTTCCTATGAACCATCACATAGCCTTTTTCTCTCCCTTATCACTCGAGGTCCTTATTGATAAATTCCACACCATCATAATTTTCGTGCCTTCAGAACTAGTTGAATTTCCCTGGAACCCTTTAACAACAGTCCAAATGTCCTTAGTTTTCATCATTAATTTTAGAAAAATATTAAAAATCTAGTATATTACATAAGTGCCCTAACATCGATAGGCTACGATATCGCATCTCACAAATATATATATACGCAACCCCTTGCACTACTTAACATCATTTTCAACTATTCACGTGGGGGAAGTTTTTCCAATTTCTCTCTACAACTTGCGATTGCGTGTCCTTTGCTTTCATATTCATAACTCGCTTGCTGGTCCTTCGATTTTTATTCCGTTTGAACCTACTTTAACCTAGAGTGTTCAACTTAGTTGTGGGGGAGGGGCACATGTCGAATAGCGCATAACGTTTTTGAAATTTTTCATCGCCCGAAGGATATTATCAAGGGTGATTAGTTACAAAATTAAGGATAAATGTGCCAAAAACAATTTCATCCCCTTAGTTATACCAGGAAACTAGATTTGAAAACCACCTAAGCAAAGAGGATTAAATATTATAATCTTTCGAGAAACGTCACATGGAGATAAAACAAATTCATTAAGGCAAGCAGTCAGGCATAACCTAACTTTGGTAACAACCTTACTAACGATGGGCCCCATGTGATTGCAGATGGCCCCAAAACATGGACAACAGGAAGGTCCTGCTCAGGGTGGGAGCAAAGGACCTAGGAGAGGTGAAGGACAAGTTCTTGCTAGACAGCATGCAGAGCAGGAGGAACAATCATTTAGTATCCACCAAGAGGACCCTGCTACTATACAATCAAGGTAGGCAGAAGGAGGAGTTGTGGAAGCGCTTGAGCAGGGACAACATCTCACGTTGCCCCAGGATTGTGTTCAGGCCATCCATGAAAGGTCCATATTCATTGCTGTAATTGTGGAATTAAACTTTGGATCTTTCGTAGAATTTGCTCCAGAGGTCGTTAGGGATCATCTCAAAGGGTCTCCATTATGAGCTATCCTCTCTAAAAGTGGTGCCTGGCACTTAGGGGAAACGTACCAATTTTGGCACAACAAAGAACAAGGTACCATGGTTAACATTTATGGTGTGACTATTGATTTCTTTGTTCAAGCCATTTCAGAAGTATTAAACCTTACGAATATAGGGCCAAAGGTTGCTCAGTTGTCTACCTGCTCAAACCTTGATGCATGACGAATTTGGTTAGAAAGGGCGTATGGCAAGGAAGATAAGACGTTTGGGGAGTTGGCAACGAAAGAGAGGATTTATTTCAAAATAGGTACTTATCACCTCTTCTTCACAAAAGGCTCAAAAAGAATTTCAACATATGTGGCAAGAGGATGTGCAATATTGATGGGAAAGGTTAATGCTAACCTACCTCATCTATATTTTACGGAGATCCTGAGGTGGTTTGAAGAACGAAAGATAGTGAAGCTTGCGTTGCCCTTCCCTTGTCTTATCAGGAAGTTGTGCAGACATGCCAGTATCAAAGGATACACCAATGATGTCCTCCGAAAAGCCCAAAATGCTTCGTATGCTAAACTGCTAAAGCCACCAGCTACAAGGAAAATCACTGGTGAGACGTTGGGGCCAGAACAAGAAAAATAACAGATGGCAGGGCTAATTGCAACTCAACTTGCAAGACCCAGCCAACTTTCAAGCATGGGACCTAATCAACAACAAGAAGCAGGGCCTAGCATGGGCTAGCAGGATCAACCATCGCCACCACCGCAAGATTATAGATTGTCGATGAGCCATCTCAGGGCCATCGTTGAGATGGTCAGTTAGGGAAGTCATGATGATGCAAATCTCTTCCACGTCATCAAAGATGCCATACAACCCATGGTTTCTTTGGATCATGCAAGGGGTGAAGTGTCCATCCATACAGGGGAAGGAGAGAGCACTTGGTCACAACAGATCTCAGGGAACGCCGTGTCCTTTCAAGTGTAGTTAGAAATAGGTTAAGGGGCCATGGTGGTGGTCATGTAGCACTAGGATGTAGCAGGAGCCATAGAAGTGGTCGTAGAACACATTAGAGAATCATTCACTATGCCTGTTGTGCCACTGGCAGATCTTACAGGAGCACGGAATGCTCAAACTCTAGCCAGTACTTCAATGACTCCTGTGGAACATGAGGATGTACTTGACTGATTGCTACAAATAGGATAAGTAATGACCTCCTTGTTTGACATCCCACAAGATGTTATAGCAATACAATCAAACCTCATTTCCACCAAAGGGAAGCTGGTCTTGACAGAGATGAGGGTTGAGCATGCAGAAGTAGAAGTGAAAAAATTGCAAGAAAGGGTCGTGACCCTACAAGCAGCACAACGGGATCCTTTTCAATTTGTTCCCATAGACTAGTTAGACATTTTTAGGACTGAGCAAGTTACTGAACTAGTGGCAAAGAATAAAAGGATGGCAGAAGAAAAAGAGAAGGCTGTTTGGGATGCCTCTGCAGCACAAGTGAAAACTTATGCACACACCAAGGCACTCAAAACCTTACAATAGGAAAACAAACAACTTGTTTCTGACAACCTACGATTGACCTCTGTGGAGAAACAAAAGAATATTCTCAAAGAACATTTTCAATAGTTGCGAGACCAGCTAATTAGGGTCAACCAGGACATGAATCGTTTAGCTAGGGAAAATTGAATCCTCTCAATGGAGGAGGTATGCACCATCCGTCAGAAGATGGCCATTGAAATAAGTGCATGGCAGAATGAGGCTAAATGGCATGAAAAATTGAAGGAGCACTTCCGAGACCAAGTGGGGATGTATAAGCAAATCATTAAGAAGGAGATCCATATGGCCAAGGCCCACATCAAATCTCTCAGTGCTCAACACACTGACTGGTAGGCCATATTGGACACATACACGTTTGCCCACCAAGTGGAAGTTAAGAGCTAAGACCTGCAAATCCAAGACCTTACAGAAAACATGGAGTTGGAAAACCTGCGGTATGCCAACCTTGCCATGTTGATAGTAGGGTGCCCAAGAATAGAGCTCAAGCAACATGTAGCCACCACCTACATCAAATATGAAATAGAATTTGTAGAATTCAAGAAAATATTGCAAAAATTGGAGGTTGTAAATTCTGAACTTGAGGTGGTTAAAGCAAGATACCAGGGGTAGAAAGGTGTCGCAACAAACTTGGCTCGACGGCTCGTAGATTTTCAAGAATACAGAGACAAAGCCAGAGCCTACAAGGAGGAACGACGAGTGTTTGTAGCTTGGTATGTCAAGGATAATAAAATGTTTTCACAACTACCCTACCCATGGGAGGTGACGACTCCATCAAACATCGAAACATTAGCATGGACGACATAGGATCCCTGAACTGAAGAGGAGAAACTCCAGGCCATACTTCAACACCATCAAATCCCAAGACTTGGAGCACAAGACAAGGGAAAGGCACCCATGGAGGAGCCACCGTCACCAGGAACTACATGAGTTCCACCCAATTTTGTTGCTATAGGATTTTCTTTTACCTTCTTTGTGTTGTGTCTCACTTTTGTTCTGATTCCACATTACGGCATGAATCCATTCTTGTCAGTCAATAATCCCATACCTATCCACTGTGTAATCAATGGAGCTTGTTCTCACTTTAACTCGAGGACGAGTTTTCATTCAGTCATGGGGGTATGATGAGTCATGAAGTTGTTGGCTGCGATATCGCACCCATGATATTGTATACGCGATATCACGTATGCGATATCATAGCCTAGACACGATATCACATACGCGATATCGCAGCCTGCCTCCTCATCTATAAATAAGAGGTAGGCAGATTTAGTAGGGGAGTTTTTGAAGTTTAAGTTTTCAATAGTTTTTAGTACGTCAGTTTTTCCTCTTAGCCCTTTTTTCCCAGTGCATGCCCGCAATGTGATGATTGTAATTGTACGACATCCTTATTCGAGTGTGACATACTTGGACACGCACATGATCGACAATAAAGATCGAGATTACTTCATCATTACAGAATTCACGTAGCTTCATTATTCATTTAATTGTTATTGTTATTTACCACTTTCTTCATTAATCTTTCTCTACCCTTATCTCCTAGTAACGCGAAATGAGTACGACTTAATCACGAGCATTTAAGTGTGACTACTTGGTAACCTAGTAGTGTACTTAGGCCATGCGCTTGGTAATCCCAATGGTAGTTGTGCACAAGGTCCAAGATGTGTACGGATGATTAAGGAATGGATGCTCATTGCACTTAGGCTAGTTAGATTCTATCTCACCCTCTCTCTCTCCTAGCTTAGTTAATATTATTTCCCATCATACCCAGGAGTAGCATTAGTGTAGGAACACATCATACACCTCACTATAGACTAAACCATACGTGATAAAGTTAATACTAGTCCAAGTGGAAGGACAACGAACTACGATCTATGAGTAACTATCTAGATACCATAACTAGTCCGTCTACGGAGTTCGACCGAATCGTGCGTGAAACTCTCATATTTGTATGGTTGAGTGTAGGGGTATCTCGCCACTCATCAAATTTAAAAGAAAAAAAATCAACAAATTATAATTAATATTATAATTCATTTGAATGTGAGCCAAAGATGGATAAAATAAAAAGATATGTTCTTCATCTTCTATGCTTTATTTGCACAGTTTGAAAATACACTCTTCTTTTGGTAAATTGATCTAATAACCTATCTCAATAAGCAAATGATTAGAGCTTGTTTTTACTCTAGTAATTTGATTACTTAAATTAATAGAAATAACTAAGAATAGATACTTTTAAATACAACATAACAAGCCTCCTCTAACTACATGTAAATAAAAATGCTTGTTTCCTTACATGTTTAACCAAACTTTAGCCAAGATCTTTTCTTTTATTATCTTTCAAAAGAACCTTTTATTTAGAGGAAGATCTTCTATTAGAATATTCCATAATTAAAGCCATAATTTTCCTTGATGAAATAACCTATTTTCTTATGTAGCATTCATTATCTCCTTAACATAATTGACTTCCTCCATGTGACTTAACTTCTGAGTATAAGCAATAAATTGACAAATGACTTTAATTTCAAGAAGAAGAAAATCTTCTTCTAAAAGTAAAATATCACAAGAATTTTGCATTTTTATTTGAAATTCACATACAAGAAACTATTTTTGAACATGCTTCAACATTTTCTAATTATGTGTAGAAAGAAAAAATCCCCATGCAACACACCCATATAATAATATAGGTTGGATAAGACTGCAAGAAAATTTTTTTCTAATTTTCCATGCTAAAATTTCTTTCTTGCTATAATTATTTCTTAAAGCAAATAGATCTTACATGCTACTTGAAATCCTTTGAGCAATAAGGATATTTCAACTATAATTACTAGAAAATTTAACTCCAAAATATTTATAAGATTCACATATATCAAGTTTTCTTTCTTCAAGGAAAAATTGTAATTTCTATTCCTAGTACCACAAACTAGAATTTTAGCCTTATCAATATTTTAACCTTGTTAATGTTAACTTTCATATCATAATGGTTGTAGTAGTCATCAAGAAGTTAAAGTATATAATTTAATCATGTAGCTAATTTTGCAATCAAGGCTAGATCATTTGTAAAGATAAGCATGTTCAAAAATAATCCATTCATTGGCATAGTATGATTAGAGCTAGTTTTCATCCAGTCCCTTAATTCATCAATAAATATGTCAAAAAGGATAGGAGATAAAGGACTACCTTATTAACTCTAACTGAGCTATTGAAAATTATTCTTTCTCCAGTAAGATTATCTTCAATAAGAATGTTAACTATCTCATAGATTCTTTTAGCAACAAAAAGTAGAACTTGTGAAATGCTAATGATATACAATCTCTTCCAATGTTTATCTCTAGCAACAAAATCATAAGCCTTGGAAAAATCAATAGAATAGATAAAAGTTGTATGGTTGGGCCTTTCTTTTTTCTCCACACAATAAGGCAAAGTTATTAGATGGTATATAGCAAAATGATTCCTCATGAATCCTACTTATGTCCAAGTAGGAAGACCTTGAATTTCTACCCATAAACTAATTTTATTATCTAAAATAGTGCCTAAAAGCTTAATAAAAACTAAATTGATTACAATCAATTAGTAATTATTAAGATCTACCCTATCTCTCTTTTTGAAAAGAAAGGCTACCCAACTAGAATACCAAGAGCAATCCAAACCATGTCAAAGCTCTTTATTAAAAAGGTTGTAAGATTTTTTTCATACCAATAGATCACTCCATTTAAAAAGCTTTCCATGTAATCCTTAACATCAACACCTTTCCTAGAAGATAACCTCTGAATTTCTACAGAAATGTCATCAAGGGATAACTCAAGAATACTAGAGTTATCTTGCATAGTAGGAGGAGCCTCTTGATTAAAAAGTTCATTGAAGAAAGTCTGAATAGTCGATGAGACAAAGTCCCAACCATGTTTCTCTGTGTCTTGGAAGAAATTCCAAAAACATTTTGGATTTGATTGGAGCTTAGTGATCATTCTTTTCTGCTCTTCTTTAATGAACTTCGTTTTTAAAAATTGAATAAGCATTCTATAATTCTTCACAATTGAAACATCAAAATGTGAAGCTAAAACATTTTTACTAGCTATCAAAAAATCCATATTAAATCAAAGGTTTCTACAAGTAGGCCTCTTCTTAATTTGCACCTAAGCATCTAGTGACAAAAGAACATTAATTAAATCTAATTCATTTATCATTATTAACCAACATATTAGCTACTCTTGTTTGAAAATCCTAACGAAGGTCTTTTGTGAGATGATAAGTTTTGCAATTTTTTTAATGAATATGACGAATTGAAGTAATAATAATGAATTTTAGGTAATGATGAGGAGATTTTGGTAGTTTTTCTTCCACTTGAAAACTTTTCACTATAGTTATATTATCATGAGTAGACAAGAGAAGATCAATGCAAGAATTACCTTGGTGCCCAGTAAGGTGAAATGTGAGGATGAAGGAAATTTTTTAATTCCATTAAGGATTAAAAAGCAGATGAATAACCCCATTCTAAGAAATAAACACCCCTCTAATTTGTAATATGATTAGGAGATGATCTTTTGTGAACTAGATAGATCTCTTTACTAAACTTTAATTGAGAATTCCAAATACACCTTTAAATCTAACTTTGTTCAACATGAACATTAAAATCCCCATAAAGAAAAACTTTACCAAGAATGGAAAATTTACAATATCTTGACTTGAGTACTAAAAAGGATGCTCTTATGAAATATTAGCAGAATTACAAATAGAAGAATCCCTCAAAGAAAAATAACAAAAAGCAATATAAAGAACCTCTTAAATGCCTTGAACTTTGACCTACACATATTGGTTATCATCAATTTTGTGCATCTTAATGGGATGATCTCTCGATTTTTTAATTAAACAAGTAACACCACCAGAAGCTTTGGAATGCTTATTTGTAACAAAAATGATATAAAATCTTGAACTAAATAAAATAAGAGAATTTTCTTCTTCCAAAGTGTTCTCATAAGGGAAACTCTTAATTTAAGTTTTCTACATTTCTCTCATATTTTTCATGCATTTTTATGCTTCATTTTATGTTTATGCTAAAGAATTCCTCAAAGAAAAATAAAAAAAAGGAAATATAAAGAACCTATTAAATGCCTTGAACATTAGCCTACAAATATTGGTTATTACCATCAACTTTGTGCATCTTAATGGGATGATCTCTAGACTTTTTAATTAAATAAGTAATACCACCAGAAGGTCTACCCCTTACCTTGGAATGCTTATTTGTAACAAAAATGATATAAAATCTTGGAATAAATATAATAAGAAAATTTTTTCCATGTATTATCATAAGGGAAACTCTAAATTTATGTTTTTTCCATTTCTGTCATATTTTTCATGCATTTTCATGCTTCATTTTATGTTTATGCTAAATGTGTAGTTCATGCTTAAATTCAAGAATGTTATGAAAGTTTCTATAGATGTTTAAACAAGGATTTATATTTATTCCTTGAATTTGATGTTAATTGTATGGAGGTTCAGCTCATATTCATTACTATTTTACATTTTAATATTAATAGATTCTTGCAAGGTGTTAGTCCTTTTTAAGGGTTTCTTGCTTTCACTTAAAGTTTGATCCATTTCTTGCTCAAAACTTGAATTGGGATTTCCTCATGTATTGGAGGCTTGATGGACATTGGATGCATGCTTTCTCATCTTCCTAAGCATGCTTGGAGGTAAATTCATGGAGACTTGAAAATTTTCATGTTATTTTCTTATTCTACTTCATGTGGCACAAATTCATGAATTCCATGTTAATTCAATGTTGTAAAGTCTTGTGCCAAGAGACTAAGTGTCACTCTCCTCATTTTCTCTATCCTTCTCAAGGCCTAACTTGTCTCTAATTTTCTTTCTAAAGAGCTACATTTTTCATTTTTTGATTTATCTCATATCATAATATCATGATGAGTCATGTTCTTTGAGATCATGGCCTCATCATGAGTTGTGTTTTTCATTCCACGACTATCCTACAACTTGTGGTATGTGTTTGTCTAAATGTTTCCAAAATCACAACCTATGGTCCCCATATGGTTTGTTATGTTCTAGTCATCATGACCCATGGTGGCCTCATGGTCAAGTATAGTGAAGGTACATGCCTTTAGAACAACCACTATAACTTGATCATAACCCATGGTATTGCACATGGTCTTGACCAAGATCGATGTTTTGATATACCATGAAAAGATCTATGTATTGTGCTTTTCTTTTCTTTGCATTTTATTCTCTATTTTTAGGTATCACGACTTGTGATGAAATACCTTAAGCTCAACATGACTTGTGGTCTATGCATCTTTTACCATAAGTGACCTACCACTCATGGTTGCCTCGTCAAATTTCAAGGGCAAATTTGAGGCTGAAATCTCACAAACAAAGACTTGAATGAGACCTTATTTTGCCACTAATCTTTAACAACTCAAAAGAATTAGTAATTTTTTAGATAATTTGGTTCTTGTATTTCAAATTTTCCTTTTTTTCAAATTTTCTAACAAAAAATTAGTGTATAAATAGTTAATTCATATTGGAAATCTTTCCTTTATATTTGGAAAACTCGTATTTAACTACTTTGAATTTTATTTTTATATCATTCTAGAACACCACTAAGGCTTTTTACAAAAAAGATATAGGTTTAAAGTCATTATGATGTAAATTTTGCATCATTATTTAAACCAAAAAAGGTAATGTCTATGTATTTTTCTAATTGAAAAAAAAACTAGAATGAAAATAGAGTAGATTTCTTTATTTAATGGTTTTATTTATATAAATATTAGTTCATGTTAGAAGCAACACATACAACACTTGTAAGAGCTGGTAGCGGAAGCTAAACATCTTTTACAAAATTTAAGATATTGAAATTGCACATATGATATATTGCAATGAAATAAAACATGGACAAAACCTTTGAACTAGCTAAAATAAATTAAAATTTTGAACAACCATGAGAAGAAAAAATAATCAATGTGAGAGAGACAACAAGAGACAAGATGAGGTAAAATAGAAATTTCCTCTAGAGGAGGTGCTACCAAAGTACTCTTTACTCAACTCCACATGATGGAGGAGTTCCTGTCTTTCTCTCAATTTGTAAGAAATGAGGGTGGTGCTTACTAGCACACTATACCTATCTTGACTCTCTTCTCTTTCCACAATAAACTTGATACAAATAAACAACAACAACATGGGGATGAGAAACTCAATAAAAAAAATGAAACTTTAGAGATGGAGGTGTTGACCTTTTGGTATGTCAAAACCTTAAGAAAAATGGAGAACATAGAATGTTTATTGTGGATATTGTGTTTGCAGGACATGAACAAGAACTCCACAACGAGACCTAAGAACTCAAGGAAACGAGATATACAATAAGATGTCAAAATGAAGACCACATGTGCAACATGAGAGCATGGATGAAAATGAAGGCTACAAATCAAATGAAGATGCTCCAAGGACTGGAAAGAAGGAAAATTGACAAGAGAAAGCCTTAGAAGATAGAGCCAAAAACTTGAGAAGATGTCTCCTAAAAATAGTAGATTTCTACATTCAAGAGTAGATGTCTCCCAACAGACATCCCATTTTCTAGTGAGATGTCTCTCCTAAATTGAGGCCAATCTGAGGTAGACATCCCAACCTTGAAGGAGACATCTACACTAGTTGTTTGGTAGTTTTTGCATGAATTTTGAGGAATTTTCAAAAACTCTTAGGCTATAAGAAGATATTAATATCTTAGGAATTATGCAAGTACTATTCACAAAAGATCAATAATTGCCTATTCTATGCTATTGTATTATTGTTCTTCATTTTAACATTAGTTTCTTGATTGTATGTTGTACTGAACTTCAAAGTGCAAGGACTTTTAAATTTAGTTACATTCTTTCCTTGTGTCTTTTACTTTTTCTTGTAGCCCTACGGGGTTGATGTGCTTCTTGTGAAAATGCACATTGAGCTTGCTGGGACCTTGCGGAGTTGAGTGGTTTTGTAGCACCAAAACACTTTAGAGCATAGCTCAATTTTGTAAAGGTTGTGGGATCCTTGAAACTACATTCTAAGCTTGTTAGAACATTGTAGGGTTGAGTAGTTTTGCAATGATGAAACACTCTAATGTAGAGCTTAGAGCTTGTATAGGGTGTGGTGTCCTTAAAACCACTTTTAGAAGAAACAAAGTTCAAAGGTGTAGAAGGAATCTACCCTCCAAGTGTGAACTACCCAAGTTTGGAAACCATGTAAACTTTGGTGTGTTTTTGTAGTTGGTACATTTTTAATTTGAGAAACTTATTCAACCTTCCTTTTAAGTTCTTGATCCACAAGTGGTATTAGAGCCTAGTACTTTTACATTCATGCTTCAGCTTTCAAGGATGAACTATGGAGGGAACATCTTACACAAAGCCACCAATGTTCAACAAGTTTGATTTTGCTTATTGGAAGGCAAGGATTCAAGGCTTCATCAAGTCAATGGAATTTTAGATATGGATGTGTGCATCCTTGAAGGTTACATACTACTTGTCGATAGCACATCAAAGGCCCTCAAGCCATAGAGAAAGCGGATGCCTGAAGAAAGAGATAAGATTATGTACAATTCTAAAGCAAAAAATTGTTATATTTTGCATTAAATAAATCCAAGTTTAATATAGTAGCTAGATGTAGAGTTGCTAAAGAAATTTGGAAAACCTTAAAAGCTACTTGTGAGGGCACATCCATAGTTAAACAATCAAAAATTTTGGCTTTGCAAAGTGAATACAACAAACTTAAAATGAGGGAAAGTGAAAAGATTAAAGATTAAATTTCTAGGGAAAATGATCTAGTTGTAGAAATTAGGAGTACAGACAAGGACTTGCCTGAAAGTGATGTAATCATTAAAATGATTTGAACACTATAATATGAATTTAGACCTAAGGTTACAGCTATGGAAGAAATTAGAGATTTTTTGGTATTAAAATTTGAAGAGCTCCAAGGTGCTCTTATTGCTTATGAAATGAATCTCATAAGTGAAGAAGAAATAAAAGAAAAGTCTATCACCTTGAAAGCAACATCTAAAGAGAAGGAACTAACTAAACAAGAAATGAATAGCAAAGAAGAAATAACTCTTCTATCAAGAAGAGTTCAAAGGCTTCTAGCAAGAAAAGGAAAGAACCTCAATCAACCAAGATCCAACTAATCCAACTCCAAAGGTAAAGATAGAGGTAAGAATTTTTCAAATTCAAATTTTGATTGCTTTTCAATAGAAAGTTGGGTATGTGGTGGAAGAGGCCATGTGATCTTTGAATGTCCTAGCAATGATAGGCTATAAGAAAAATACAAGATATGAAAAAGACCAACTTTTACACAAGTTGGGATGATGGAGAGCAAAGTGAAGAAGAGGTGGGTAACACTTCAAAAGATTCATATTTCATCTGTATGGCTCTAGCAGATGATGATGCTATATTATTTGATGATGATGATCAAATGGAAACTAATGAAGAAAGGCATGATCTCTTGTGTAATGAACTTCTATCTCTTCAAAATCTTTGTATAAAATTAAAGAAGGAATTAAAAAACAAGGATAAAGATGTCTCTTTATTAAATATAAAAATTTTGGACCTCATAAAAGAAACCTTAGACCTAAGGGCTAAGAATAAAAGACTAACCCTATCCTATGAGTAGATTAAGGAAGAACTTGTAGATGCTAAACTCATAAATGAAAGGCTAGTTAAAGGAAAAGAATCACTTCGAATGGTTCATGGAAAAGGAAGAAGTCCAAATGATAAAAGTGGAATAGGTTGTTGTTAACAAGAACAAGCATCCCCAAAAGATGTATTTGAACAAGAGGCCTCTTCAAAGATTAAGGTAACTAGTGGCACTACATTTAACCAAAGAGAAACTTCAAGGTTTAATAAATTTAATCTAAACAAAAGGGTTAGGTGTTATTATTGCAACATATTTGAATATAAGCAATGGAATTACAATTTAAAGTACTATCATATGGACACATAGACATATCACAAAACTCCTTGGTCTTATTAAAATGTGTCTAGAAAGAAAATTGTATAGGACAACAAGAAAATGTGGATGAATTAAAAGGGCAAGAGAGTCAGGAAGGTATGGAGAATCAAAAAGAAGGAAGATGAGAGTAAGAGAATCCTCTCTAACAAATTTTTGAAAGGGAGCAAATATTTGTAAATAGAAGAAATTTGCATGAAAGGAGGTACCTCAAAAGAGGTATTTCATTCTTAAGCTTCTTAGGCATCTTCATTTTCTTCAGTAAGAAAGGTAAGTAGGGGTAAGTCTTCAATTCATTGTAAATATCTCTTAAGACTATAATACTTGGTAGCCATCCGTAAACCTTTTCTTTCTGGGACATCTTCCTAAGATGTCTTCATGACAAAATAGACATCTCCTTAGAGACTCTACTTTTCAAGAGAGACATATACCTATTTCTTTGTTAGATATACTAGAGATGTCTACTTTTCCAATGAGATGTCTACATGTTTTTTTATAGGTGTGGCATAGACATCTATCTCTCAAAGGAGACATCTATCTTTTTGGTAAGAAAAACCCTCGTTGGACATGCTTATATAAATCCAAACCTTCATTTTTCAGTCATTCTTCCACATCCAAGCATAGATGACCAATAGGAGATGATCAAGGGCTTTACCAATAATAGTGAGTTGTGCATTTTTCTTCCAAATTCATGGCCCACAAGAAGGTTGCAATGCCAAGGCTGACACCAAGGAAGAACAAGAAGTCGAAGGGAGCTTCCACCAACACTACTAGTACATATACTCCACAATTAAGATCCATTGATGCCTAGCATCAGTTTGAGGTAGCTTGGATCATCTCTATTATTGTTGAGTGCTCTCTTTGTTTCCAGTAGTATTGTCAAAAGGAATGGATGGGATTCTTTTAGGTTATGAATTGGATTACATTCATTTCAATGAATTTTTGTGTACCCAAAATTCTCATAAGAGAATTCTATAGTAACATTGTGATTACAATTGCTTCTATTGTGGCTTTTACTACCATGGTTTGGGGTATGTTAATTGATGTTTCTCCTCAAGTAGTTAATGTAATTCTTGGGATTTCTAGTGCTAATGTGTTTAGGATCACCATTCATTCCATGAATGACATCTTCACGAACAATGTGATTCCTATCTTTGAAGATGAATTTTGTAATGCTTTGTTTGGGAAGTCAGTATCTCTACATAGTGGGAGAGTTTATAGAAGTTATATGGTCCCATATGCTTCCATCCTCTCTCTCATTATTTTATATAATATCATTGTGAAAGGAGGAAGCTATAATTATTTGTTTCTAGCCCAAGCATTTTTTCTCTATTGCCTTCTCATAGGATAAACCTTAGACTTAGGTCATACTTTCTATTGAGACATGTTGGGCTTGTTCACCAAGGAGAAAATCTATGGACATCCTCACCTCATCAGTTCTCTAATCTGACAAAGAGTTGTTCCCATTCTTGACATGCCTTTGCTTAAAGATAAGGGAAGCTTGGTGAGTATTTAGAAAATAGGAGTTCCACCCATGTTGATGAAGCAAAAACCAGCACTAGGCCACAAAAGTTACAAAAGAAGGAATCTGAATCAGCATCTCAAGCCTCTCCTTAGTTGAGAAGGTCAAAATCAACTGATGGCTAGATGAGATCTTTTCTCAAGAAGTTTCTCAAGCCATTTTCTTGTATGTTTTGGATGATTGGAAGGAACCTCACTTGCCTTCATAAGAGAATGGATGCAACTAGAGTACCTATTCCTCTTGTTAGGCAGTAGTTTAAGAAGATCACCACTCCTCCCATATTAGATAGTGAGGAGGACTGTCTAGCCCATTCTAGACATTTAGCAACAAAATTGGGCCTTCCTAGACTTATGACTTGGAAAATGCATTTGATTCAAAAGAGCCAAATGTATCATTAACATGTGTTCAGGGGAAGTTTCTTGATCTAATGTAGGTTGGACCTAATGCTAATCATTAGGATGATGCTCCAAGGATATTTGAGTAGTAGGCCATCGACAACATCTTTGGCATGTCTTCCCAGTGGAGACCTACCAATCCTAGCATCTATTAGAGGAAGGATGCTTCCTCTTCCTTCTAGCAGGTTCCATCCTAGCAGGATCCACTAGCTTCATCTTGATTTCAAGTGAAGCTTTGTTTATAGAAAGCTTTTGTTTGGATACCTTCTTCGGATGATTATGATGAGTAGCATGTCTCTAGTGCTAATACTAGTAGTGATGATGATGATGAGGAGACCTACAGACCTTCTCATTCTACAACTGCTTTTGATGAGGACTTAAATGATGCCACTAAGGTTAGTGATTAGAGTCCTCAGGTGGTTCCTCATTTTGGATGATGTCTAAAAAAGGGAAAGGATTTTGTACATTGTGGATTAGACAATGATAGTATGTATGTGTATGGACAGATGCTTGTGAACTTTGTGCCCTTTTATATTTATCTATTATGCTATATAGACAGGTTGACCCTTGGATAGTTTGTGGAAATCTCTAGTTTGTCTTGAACCTATTGGCTTGAGTTCTTATGTTTTACCTCTATGATTCCCTTTGGTTGTCATTGGAATTTATACGTCTTAAGTATTTTTATTATTTATTGTTATTTAAATTTTATATTTACTCACCTAGTTTCTTAAGTTTTGGACATCACCCAAAGGGGGAAGAGTGCTGACCTCTTGGTATGTCAAAACCTTAAGAAAAATGGAGAACATAGAATGTTTATTATGGATAATGTGTTTGTAGGACATGAACAAGAACTCCACAATGAGACCTATGAACTCAAGGAAATGAGATCTATGATGAGATGTCAAAATGAAGACCACATGGACAAGATGAGAGCATGGACTAAAAAAAAGGCTACAAATCAAATGAAGATGCTCCAAGGATGGGCAAGAAGGAAAATTGATGGGAGAAAGTCTTAGAAGACAAAGCCCAAAAGTTGAGAAGACATCTTCTAAAAATAGTTGATGCCTACATTCAAGAGTAGACATCTCCTAGCAAACGTCCCACAAAAGACATTCCATTTTCTAGTGAGACATCTCTCATGAATTGAAGCTAATGTTAGGTAGACATTCCAACCTCGAAGGAGACATCTACAATAATTTTTTGGTAGCCGTTGCATGAATTCTGAGGATTTTTCAAAAAATCCAAGGCTATAAGAAGATATCAAATCTTGGTAATTGATGAATCACATTTTTTGCCTGGCTCTAATATTGGATATCTGATATTGGAGCCTTGAAATCGGGTATGCGATATTAGATCCCAAGATGTGATGTTGGATATTTGATATCACGGGGTGTGTGTCAGTCTATAAATATAGCGCTTGGGCACATGATTTTGATATAAATTTTGTCATAGCATAGCAAATCTCTTGGAGTTTCTTTTCTCCAGAGTCAAAATATTTTCCAAACTACTCATAGCAGGAGTCATTAAGTGTACGAATCTTTATTCGAGCACTGTTGTACCTGAGCATAATAGTGTGTGTGGCAATAAAGATGAGCTTTTTGATCAAACCTTGCAGCACATTGGCTAGCTTAAATATTTTATTTATGCATTTAATGTTTTATGCAATTTCCTTTGATACTCCCAAGTAATTAAGCTAAAGTAAGCTAGTTTGATTAAATAGAAATCAATTAAGCACATAAGTATGATCGCTTCGAGCATGTGTATGAATCTTGGTAATCCTAGCAACATTTAATGTTTGGTAACCCAACAACGTTAGACTTGTTCAAGATGTGCATGGAAAGTGCGATTGGATACTTATGTTAGGATAGTTAGTTATTGATTAGCAATTAGATTAGTTAAATTAATTTATAAATTGAGTTTCAACTTGTTGTTAATCGTAGAAAAATAAAATATAAAATAATAAAAATCATATGCCTTAATTACACTTAACCATACACTTAAGCTCCACAAGTATAGTTGAGAAGACAACAATTGTCATGATTAGATTTTACATCCTGGAACTAGTGTACTTAGGAACTTAAGGTCTACGAAATTCGACCGGATCGCATGTGAATTCTTGTGATTCGTATGGTTGGGCATAGGGGTACCTTGCTACTCATTAGTAATTATGCAAGTACTACTCACAAAAGATCAATCATTATCTATTTTATGCTATTGTATTCTTGTTCTTCATTGTAATATTATTTGCTTGGTTGTATGTTATATTGAGCTTCAAAGTGCAATGACTTGTAAATTTAGTTACATTCTTTCCTTGTGTCTTTCACTTTTTCTTGTAGCCTTGTAGGGTTGATGTGCTTCTTGTGAGAAGGCATTCACATTGAGCTTGTTGGGACCTTGCGAGGATAAGTGGTTTTGCAGCGTCAAAACACTTTAAAGAAAAGCTCAATTTTGTAAAGGTTGTGGGATCCTTGAAACAACATTCTAAGCTTATTGGAACCTTATGGGGTTGAGTGGTTTTGTAGTGATGAAATGCTTTGGTGTAGAGCTTGTACAGGGTGTGGTGTCCTTCAAACCACTTTTAAAAGAAATAAAGTCTAGAGGTGTGCAAGGAATCTACCCTTTAAGTGTGGACTACCCAAATTGGGAAACCATGTAAACTTTGATGTGTTTTTGTGGCTTGTACATTTTTAATTTGAGGAACTTATTCAACCCCCTTTCTAAGTTCTTGATCCATAGGAGGTGCTAAAGAGCACACTCCACTCCTTGGAGAGATCACTTCTCACAACTCACTACTTACTATGCTCTTACTCTTTTCTTCTTCTTTTCCACTATATGATCACAATGCAAAATGCATAGCCATCCACCTTTTAATATAGCTTTTGGAGGGTGGTTACAATAACCTTGGTTATGATTTTTTTTACCTTAGTTAGGCTTGGGTTAGGTTAGGGTTAGGAGGGGTAGGTGGCCAATGTGATCTCACCTACCCATCAATTATGGCACTTGGGTGTGCACATAATTTACAACATAATTTTGAAAGTATAATCCCTAACCAAATAACCAAGGTACATGACTTGTGGAGATAACACAAGACCAGAAAAGCATTAAGATCCTCTATCAACTTTAGATGATTTTTATCTTTGCATCTTGATATTGTTGAGACCATGAAGCATCTTGATACCTTAGACCGTGAGAGTATTTTTTGTTCATTTTTGTAAACAATTGAATTGAAATTAATCTCTTATCTTAAAAAATGAACCATCTTAAAGTTTTTTTAAAACAAAAAGTTAAACACTAATTTGCTTACTTATTAATAAGTTTAGAAGTAGATTTTTCTATCTTTGTGTATATAAAACAAATGTACACAAATAATGAATTACTACTATAGTTCAAACTATATAGATGCTATATTAATTAGACTAAATGAGCAAACCTCTTTCACCTTGCATAGAAAAAAGTTACTAAGAGGTCTCTTTAATTAATAATTTCTTCAAAATTACTAATTGTTATTTATCTTAGTATTTTTGTTGCTTTAATCAAGTATGACTTGGTTCATTATCCAACTCATTCAACAAAGAAGATCTTTGATTCAAAACCATAAATGAGACTCTTATCTTGCACATCATTTATACAAAGAATAATAGCCTCCATATAGGTAAGCTAGGAACTTTTGAAGCAACTTGTAGCTTTAGAGGTGGGTGATCAAGGTTGAAACGCTCTTGTTCATGCCTCCTCCATTTAAGCATAAAGGCAAAACTCACTTCATGTATCTAGTATGCTTTTTCTCTTTATCATGTCTTCTAACATTCGTATTCACATTTATAATGAAATGTATATTTATTTATGATAATAAGGAAAGATAATATATCACTCATGTATACATTTTATATTAATACTATTTGCTAGCTATATTTTCTAATTTAACTTAGACAAGAAAAGTGCACTTATAACATCCTTTAGAAGGTTAGAAACATATAGTTAAGTTATAACAATGAGGTATTACCTTAGTAGTAAGACTCTTGATTTGAAAGCTCTAAGTCATGGGTTTGATTTTGGTGGGCAATGCTAAGTTATAAAGTTCTAATTGGACTATATATCTTGGGGCATACCTAGTTGCCTATACATGGCCTTTTTCATTTTACTTTTTTTTTTCTAATACAAAATTATGTAGATCAATAAGGTATTGCTCTCTTAGTTAGAGCATGTGACCTATGGTCTACAAGTCATATGTTTGATTCCAAGGAGTATGTTGAGATATGTATACTTATAAAAACCTAGAGTCTCAAGAATCACCAAAAGAACACAAAGGCAACCATAATGTTGGACTATGCCTTAGTAATCATAGCACTTTACAAACATAAATAAATCAAGAATGCAGAGCACAAAGTTAGTCCAGAGGTTAATAGCATAGTGGGTATGCCATAAACAATAACATAAATAACAGGAGTAACATATCACATAACATCAAATGTCTTTTTGCATCTATTCTTATGGAATGACCAATGCACAATGTTGAAGGTGATATAGAGAACATAACTCGATTAGAGGCTTAGCTTATTCTTAACTAGCAACGACCTAGTTTGGAAGTGGGAAAACTACTTTCAACCTGTTTTCTCAAGGCACATATGAGTCACAACAATTCTCAAGACAACTAGGATGCTACTTTTAGCTAAGGCAAACTATAGATTGATCCACATCTGCTATGTAGCAAATGCATGGTAGATGCAATTATACATGGCATATATATATATGGCCATATGTAATGCTCTAGTGAGTGCATGTGGTGAAAAAATTCTAAGTATAATTGATAATAGATATGGACTTTGTAAAAGAAAGGAATTGAATAGTCAACCTTGCACTTATTATTGCAAGTGCATACCCTTGTTTACTAGTGGGTGCTCATTGGTAGGCAAGGGTAGGACTGAGGGACACACATAAGCATACTTAAGATGGTCACAAAATGTACATGGATGGGTCACATGAACGGACCCATAAACTGATGTGGATTGGTTTATGGTTTTTCCTTAGCTACATGCATTTAGCCCTCAACCCCTTTTGCAAAGAGTAGGGATAGTGCCCTCACTAGAATCCTTACCTTTAGTTACAAACTCTTATGATGAGTACAATCATAAGGAATTTGGGCTAGCCTAATGGTGTAGATCTTGGTCTAGTAACCTGAGGTTATAGATTGGATTCTACTAAGTAGCATTGAGTTATAAATTTCTATAAATCTTGAAGAATTATGGCTATGTAGTTGTGGGTGTCAACCCAAAAAAAAAAAGAAAAAAAAAAAAGGAGCAATTAAATACATCCCATCATTAACATAGAAAAGAGAATTTGTATGATGTAGTTCTCAACTATAACGTTCCACTATCAAAGATGAAATAAAAAAACTAAAATAATGATGATATATGGATTGTATAAAATTTCTCTATATTTATTGGATGGGATAAAACATGAGGATGGTGATGATTTATGAATTGTATAGACTTTGTCTCTATTTAGCAGGTAAATTATCTAAATTTTTCTTTGTTAAAGATGTACTAAAAATACCGGTACGATTTCGAAATCGTCAACACATGTTCGGAAATTCAAGGGATGTATCAATGGTGCTTCAAC
Organism: Gnetum montanum; assembly: GCA_015680685.1. Lineage (NCBI taxonomy): Eukaryota > Viridiplantae > Streptophyta > Gnetopsida > Gnetales > Gnetaceae > Gnetum > Gnetum montanum. Next base: position 462,443 of record MNCI01028072.1, read on the forward strand.
CAAAATTGACAATTGCGTACCTACATTGAAATTAAATGAGGCAGCCTAATTATTCAGGGCCACATTGCCTATGTTCGGGATTCCAAAAGTCTGCACGTTAGATCAGTCTGTAAAAGTTGAAAAGCATACAGACCGGGGGGAGTAGGGAATCGTCGTCAGTGAAGGCAGGCAGGAAACAAGAAACTTGGTGGCTAGATAGCTCAGTGGGTGATGTCATATTTGTTGTACGAAGGATTTGAGCTTCAAACCCAATTACGATGGCAACGGAAGAGGGAACGAGCAGTCCTCCTGCAATTTTCTTTGCCCGTAATTAATTGCGTTTTCACTAAGAAAACACACCAACTAATCCTCTAAACAAAATTTGAGATCCATCGGCTGCAGAACGGATGAGCATGAATTTTGAAGTCACCGGCAAACAAGAAAAATGCAGGTCCACCCTGGCTTTCGTGATCAAGAACAAAGTCTTTTTCACATATTCCAACCTCCACGTCCGGAGCAGAAACAAGAAACTGGTGCTAGTCCATTTGCAGCACAGACACGAGCCCTGCACCAAAATCCAAAACCCCACTTCCAAACCACAGACCAGTCAACAAGACCCAGGACCAATATTGCCCCAGAGGTTTGCATAGGACAATTTTTTTTCTTTTCCCTTTTCTTTTTTGGATTCATAAGAGAAAAGCTGCGCAATAAAATTTTGGACTTCCCTGGTTTTCCTTTGCGGTCTGAGGTCCCTGGAAGATCTATTCTTTTTCTTGGAGGTGGCAATTAGAATTCAGAATTTAAGGAATGCTGCTTATTCAACAGCATTAAATACAGAGTAAAATGCTGAGTGCCAGGTCAGTGAAAGTTCAGTTACAAATTCTAGGACGAAATTCTGGGGCACTCTGCAGTCTGTAGAGAACTCCTACGGGAAAATGTGTGCGCCATGTTTCAGGAAGCAAGAAATCAAGCAATGTCATATTGCACAGTTCAAGTTCCTTTTGGGCGAGATTCTGGAAGTTAGCAAGGTTCTTGTCTGGAATTGCAAGTCCCGTTTGATGGAGCCAGAATCGGTGCTTGGGTTTCATGCTGATTTTTTTATAGCAGACAAATGCTCTTCACACCATGTGCGGAAAGAGTTTCATAACAGACTTGTGCAGTTCCACAAACAAACCCAACGGTACCAACCAGGCTTTTTTTTTCTTCTTTTCTTCTTTGTTATATTTACTTTTGACATGGAAACTTCAGGTCAGTTGACTAAATTATGAAAATACAAAATTTCTATTAAAGAAATTTGTCCTTTCCCACAAATACAGAATATAAGATCTGAGTGGTCTTAATTAAATATATTTTGTTGCATAGTTTATAAACTTGCAAAAGAAAACATTGCAAACCTGTAAAGCTTGAGCACAATGTTTTTTAGCAAAGGTCTTTTAACACATTTAGTTTGCATTATTTTTGACAATTGCTGCAGCTGGATGTCCCCAGAGCACAACTGCCAGAACCATTCAACACAAAAGTTGGGTGGCATTGTGATAGCAGCAGCATCAGCAACAGATACAGAGTACTTCCCTGCTCACTGAATTCAACATCACCAGCACCAACACCAACATCATTATCATCGGAGGCGGGAATGCAACAAAATCCAACTCACTTTGAAACCCAGCAGCAACAACAGCCTCCTTGGGTATGGACTTCTCATTTTCCTCCCGGTTACAGAAGGCATTTTTCACAGCAACCACCAAACCCAGTGGCAATGTTAAGAGATCCCTGGGTTTTTGACGAAGAAGAAGAAGAAGAAGAAGAAACTGGAGGTGCTGCTGCTTCTTCTTGTCTTTCTTCCCCTGATTCTGATTCCCAGCAGCAGCTGTCTGAAGACGAGTACCTGTCTGCAAAATCTTCATTCTCGTTGGCATCATCTGGATCTGGTGTAGCCTTCAACACCACTGAAACAACTCTATCATCATCATGGCCTTGTTCCATGGCCGACTCACCTTTGCAGCAGCCTAATTTCCATGCAGAATGCATAGTCACAGATATATGCATGCACAAAGTTGGGGATCATACATCAGAAGAAGAAGAAGAAGATGAAAGAGGAAAAGCATTCATGCCAATATCCATATATCCTAAAGAATCAATATTTTCCAAAGAAGAGAAAGATTCGCAGGGCTGCTCAAGGGTACGTGTATGTCTAATTTTATTTCTTCCGATTAATATTATAATTTGCATCAAAACGATGGATGTTTAAGAGGTGCACTAAGCGGTTGGTTTTGATGATCAGCTTTGTGAGCCCTTAACAGATCTGTTCAAGTCCCTTTTCTGTAGGTGAGTGCCCTGTCCATTTTTTCGGTAATTTCGCTAAATATTCAAACATATATTCACGAATCTATTTTTCGTTGTTTCAGAGGCAAAAAGTGGCGAGAAGAGGGCCAAAGCTCCCTCTGCTGGCATCTGCAAAGAACATGTGAAAATGGAACTCTAGATATCCAAGAAGGATGATTTTTTATCTCTTTAATGAAAGAAGAAACGTTAATCTATGCCGATGTTCAGATTTAGAAGTTGAAGGGTAGAAGCGTTTTTTTCTGGAAACATGGAAACAGCAACGCCAATTGCAAGATTTGTAGAAACAAAAAAAACAAACGTGCGTTTGTATCGCAATATGTCCATTGCTTATTTTTAAAGATTTTATTATTATTTTTTAAAAATCTGTGATATCCAACTATAATGCCTGGTCCTCTTGGAAGTCTGTCCCTTTCCTGGTTTTTTTTTATGAAGGTTTTTTTTTTCTTAAAGAAAAATTTAGGGTGTTTTGGTGGAGAGGCCAATCACCACCTCCATCAAAGAGAGTCTTTCTTTGTCATGGTAAAATAATTATTGAAATGGTGAAGGGAAGGTCACTTAGTCACATTTTTTTTGTTGGACTTAACCATAGTTGAAACACCACCAAAATTGGGCTACAGCTTCTTGACTACAAATTTGCCTAAGTGTCAGCATGAGGTCACTTTTTGCAAATTTTTCTAAGTGCCAGGACTACGCTCTCCATTGCTCCAGAGTGTAGTCAGCTCAGTAGAAAGTGTAGTCAGTTTCAAAAATTGATTTTTTGCAATTTTGTTTAAGTATCATCATGAAGCAAGAAGCTACAAATTTTTCTAAGTGTTGGGACTATGCTCTCCATTGCCCCAGAGTGTAGTTAGCTTAGTAGAGAACATGGTCAATACCAAAGGTCGATTTTGCAAATTTTTCTAAGTGTCAAGCCAGCTGCTACAAATTTTTCTAAGTGCTAAGATTACACTCTTCATTGCCTTGGAGCATAGTCAAGTGTAGTTAGCATGGAAGACCCAGTTTTGTAGAAATTTTCTAAGTGCTGAGACTATGCTCTCCACCAAACCATAGTGTAGTCAATTGAAAGCTAGTTTCTACAAGTTTTGACTAGTGCTGGGACTATGCTCAACCCCAGTTGAGAGCATAGTCAGCCTTTCATGGAGAGCATAGTTAACACACAACCATTTTCTACAAAATTTTTCTAAGTATTGGACTACGCTCTCCCTCAGTTTAGAGCGTAGTCAGCCAAAACAGCTTCCAAAGGTCTTCACAATGCAGCACTGACATTCAGCTCAACTCCAACACACCTTCAACAAGTGTAGTTAGCAAAAATGCATATTTGTTGTACCCCTTTTTGGCCCCAAATTACAACTATGCTTGACCCCACTCGAGACAGTGGACAATGTAGTATCCAAAGTTGCATTTTTTTAGGTATATTACAATCTTTTCGACACATGCACATGTAGTTGGCAGCATAATCGCAATTTCGTAGTTTTGTGAAGTTCGTCAAAGCAAAGCAAAGCATAACACTGCTAGCCTTAATGGAAAGTGTAGTTGGATGCAATGTAGTCCCAATCGTCTCACTACCACGTGGCAACCAATGCATATTTTACGCTAACCCTAGGCCTATAAATACCCCAGCCCTTAACATTTTAGGGGTTGGCAAATTTGAAGTGCATTTAGCATTTTGGCAAGTCGAGGCATTAGCAAATTTTAGGTTAGCATTTGGCAAGGTTGCATATCACTGTAGCTACGTTATAGCCTACTACACACCGTGGTGACCAACCAGGTAGATACAGATACCATGGTAGAACATCAGTCTTCGTCGCTAAGCACCCCTGAGACTGTGACTATAGTATCCATTGTGCTTATTATACATTGCGTACCTTCTCACCTCTTCCAGAGTTAACTACACTCAACCTTAGTTGGGGTGGTGTTCCATTCTCTCTTGCTCTCTTTCTATACATTTTCAGCATTTTTACTTGCATTTAAAACATTTTCTGCTATGTTCATGCATCCCCGCACATTGGCACCTTTATTTTTATCAAAAGCTGTTGACTACACTCACCCCTGTTGACATCGTTAACATCGTGAACATCGCTTGACACTTAGCATCGTTTGGCATTGCATTTCATAAGTCCTTGTTCGATCGACAATATCATTCAGTGCACCTCATTTCCACCTCTAGCATGCCCTCATGTGGATGCAGGATCAAGTTGTGCACCTGTGAAACCCTTGGTGTTCCAGTCGCCAACGTTTTTGGTTGTTACAATTTTTTGGTGCTGAAAGGAGGGCCGAGCCCTTTTCCTCTCTCACACTCCATTGGTGGTTGTCTCGCATGCTCTCTACATCACCATTGCTAGCTTAAGGCTAGCATAGACCCAACACCCCTATGGACCTACCATGTGTAGCAATAGCTGGATCTTAGGTTAGCACAGGCATTGTCTACTAACCAATCGATGTAGATTGAACCCCGTTGTCGGTTCCCTTGGAACCCCACAAAGCAACCTTAGAGCATTCATTTTCACACTTAGCTAAAATTTTGGATATTCTTAGTAGAGAGCATAGCTAGCTTTTAGCATAGAGAGCGTAGTTAGCTCTTAATGTAGAGAGTGTAGTTCCTATACTTAGCTGTTTTTCTATAGTTTTCAGGCTTAGCCATTTTTTGGTAATTTTTAGACTTAGCCATTTTTATTTTGCAATTTTTAGAGTTAGTTACTTCTTTTTGCAACTTCTAACCCACACACTTGAATTCTGAACAACCTTCAACATCCGTTCCAAGCACACTCGCTATCCTACCCACCTAACAAGAAAATAGGATTGACCACCCTACTAGTCTTACCATGGCAAAGTCAAGGTAATTCCTTAGGTCACATGCCCAAGATCCTAAGTATATTGTGCGAATGATAAATAGTATAACTTCATCTACATGAAGATCCAAGTAGGCATGTTCATAGACCACTTCCATATGGAAACGAAGCGAGGTTATGAGTTGGTCCACCGAAATGGATGGGAGTATATTCCTTCCTCCATTAATTTCATCCTGCTTACCAAACCTTACCATTGGATACTTGCCTAGCTCATTCGAACAAGTGAGTGTGAAGTAGGGATAGATTATGAGGAACCCCTGCAAGAAGAGCAAGACAAGTTTGAAGCTCATTCTAAGCATGAGAACTCATTCCACACTGTCTTCCAGTGGATGACCCTCAGTCTGGCCCTTCTACAATCCCATCCACTTGTATTCCTTGAGATAGTTATAGCCCTGGCTTCACCTTCCAAGTCAATGCTTGTCATAGCAATGCATCAAATGTAGCCTACACATCAAGATGCACTCCCTTCCATCAACCTGCCCTTCGTGGCAATGTCACAACCTACCCATTCATCCCTGCAAGTAGCAATTATGCCTGCCTAGCCTTACATCCACATCGTGCATCCGTCCCAGCCCCAAATGACTTAGGCACCTTATGTCCTACTTGTTCCATTAGCACCTTCAGCAGCATTTCAACCCATGCACATGTGGCCTACTTCATTTACTCTACCCATAGCACAACCAACATAGCAAGCATCTCATATGGCCCCATAGCCTAGAACTAGGTTGTGGACCATGCAATTGGCACAACAAGTAGCACAACCAGCGTAGCTTGCTACTATATCCCAAGGCTTGGATTAGGCATTCCAATTGATCCAAACCTTAACAGAGGAAGTCAAGTAGCTTAACGTTGCCTCTTTTGAAATAGTTCACATGGTGAACTTCTACCAGCATGATCCCATAAGTCTTGCTATTCTACCACTGACTCTCTCAACTAGGATCCTGTTGTCCCACTTCACCAAGTACAACAGTGAAGGAGATCCAAATGCTCACCTTGTGACATTCAAATCTAAGTTCCTACTACTGCAGGCATGGCTGTATGCCATTATACGTATTTTTGCCATGTCACTCACTAGCAAAGCGTTTGACTAATACTATGCATTATCCCATGGCTCTATCTCCTCTTTGGAGGATCTCTTGAGCCAGTTTATCACACACTTCAAGTACAACTTGAAGCCTAAAACCATCCTTGACTAGCTAATGCAAATTAAGTAGGGCCACTTAGAGCATGTGCAAAAATTTATTCAATGCTAAGCACCTCGTTGAATGAAATTTGAGAGCCCATAGTAGAGATGCACCTTTTGGCCATCTTCAAGGATGTAGTTAATAACTTCATCAAGTCAAAATTATACTACTTGGCCTTGTAATCCTTGAGCCAAGCCTTTGCCCAAACTAAGAGCATACAAGACATAGTGAAAGCTAGCAAGGACTTGGCCTACATGACCTATAAAAACTTACACACCAAGAAGGACAAGGACAAGGATAAGCAAACTACAATTGTGGCAATTGTGGAAAAAGAGGCCAAAACCCAAGGCCAACAGCTAGACCACTCAAGGTACTAGCCAACAACACAATTGCTAGCCTTAGCACAACAACCAACTAGCCTACATCATCAGCGAGCATAACCCAAGCAGCTCCAAGGTTCAACTTTTAGCACAAGGATTTCTCAAAGTACACCCTGCTCTTGTTGAAACCTTTGGAATTGTTGGACCAATTGCTAAAGGCTAGATGTATCCAATACAAGCAGATGTTCGAGGATGCTCGTAAAAGACATGATAGATACTACGAGCTTCTAAGGAATCCTACGTCAGTAAGCCCAAATAAGCCTCTAGTACCAAAACATTTTAGGCTGAATATGTTTTGTCACTACCATTAATTGCCCAGCCACAACACTGGCTTTTGCATGCATTTGCAAGATGACCTACAATGAATGACTGATAGAGGTGAGTTGGTGCTCGATGCTAACAACCTAGTTAAGCCTCAAAACCAATCCACGAGGGTGTACAAGGACCCTACAAACATAGATGATGCAAAATATGTCATCAATGCTATCAGTGTTGATGACAACCTAGAACTAGCATGATAACCATTTGTGGTTTGGCTACCCTCTAGCAACCTAAGGGCCTCCTTAGCTCCTGTGGGTTTCAGGCCTCCTTTCATTTTTAAAGTGCTACCCCAAGTGCCTACAACACCCTTTGTGGTTAGGGTCCCATCCCACGTTGCATCAATGATAGCCACCTAGCCATCCTTTGTGGTCAAGGTGCCACATCATGCTGGCTCCTTACCTACCTAGAGTCCAGTAGTGGGTAATGCATCAGTCCCCTCACATCCAAGGGGTAGTCCTATCGGCAACACTAACAAACCATCCAAGTGACAACCCAGGAGGCCTAACAAGCATCTTGCAGACATGATAATGAGACAACATTAGGAGAAAAGAGTGCTTGATTTGCCAAAGCCGATACCCCTTTCCATAGTTCCCATGATTGAAGTAACTAAAAAGGCCATAACTAGCAAACTGCAACTAGGCATTAAGGCCCCTAGATAGGCCAAACAAATCAAACCCAAGCCTTCTCCACAAGAGATCCATCTCTTAGGTTGCATGTAGGAGGTCAAGGCCAACAAAATGATAGACATTGGAAAGGACTTCATAGATGCATTAGCCTAGGTTAAGCAAGTGCTAAAGTAGAACACCATGCTGAGCTTGTATGACCTAGTTATGACCTCATCTGTCCACCACAAAGCACTAGTACGAATGTTGATCTCCATTCTTGTCATGGAGGACATCCCAAGATATGAGCATTCCATACATGCTATGATGTTGGCTCCGTCACCCTAGGAATTAAGTTCAACACCCCTTGCATTTCATGATGAGGTGATTAAGGTTGACCTTGAGAAGGCTTGGGTCATCATAGTGCCTATGTTCATCACTATACAAGTTGGGTAGTGCAAGATTAGGAGGGTGCACGTCGATGATGGGGTAGCAACAAACGTTATCCCATACACTATCATCAACAAGCTAGGCCTTGCTGATTAGCTCAAGCCAACAAAAACCATGTGCCTAAAGTCCTTCAACGGGTCATGCATCACTATTAGGGACACTATAACAATAGCCTTCATGGCAGGGAAGTAATTCCCCACCACTGCCGAGTTCATTGTTATAGAGGAGATGGAAGGATTCAACCTAATACTCGGTAGGCCTTGGCTGGCCTACCAATTTATCTAAAAATCCACCTTCCATATGAAGGTGGTGAGGTTATCATCCATGGTGATAATGCAGCCCCTCTGGCCATTAACAATGTAGATATGGAGCAAGGATTAGAGGTGGAATTTCTTGATGACGTGCCCATAACAAAGGACGAGGACGAAGCATGTGAGGCACACCTACTTGAAAGGATAGAAGAAGCCAATGACCTCCTAGAGGGTGCTCTATCAACTGAGTTTCCCTTCAACATCGCAAGTGAAGGTTATGGAGACTATCGCATAGTATAGTCTAGGCCCTACACGTCCTCTAATCTACATTGGATTAGGAAGCAACTGTGTGACTAAGGTACCCCCTTAGCTCAAAATGCGTTAGGTGCCTACTTGCCCTTCACTTCTACACACCATGTGTTTCACCTTTTCTCGCTTACACTGCATTTGTTTATGCATTTACATTTAGCTTGATTGTTTAGATTGCATATTATTCTGCTCTGTTTTCACATTTATTTGCTTTGTTTATGTAGTTTGCTTAGTTTATGCATTTGCTCATTTAGTTTACCCTTTAGCAGTTATTAGCTTACACATAAAACGTCAAAACACATAAAAAATACAAAAAGCTAAAATTATAAAAATAAGAGGTAGTAGTATACGTTGCTTGCCATGGCCCTAAATTGGTAGTGCATGGCCTGGAATGGCCTTAAAGTACTACTGTCAATCCTTCAGCTATGGCCCAAAATGGCCCTAAACTACAGTATACATGGCCCAAAATGGCCTAAAACTATCATTGTGGTCCTAAATGGCCTTAAACTAGCATCGGCCCTCCTGCTATGGCCTTAAATTAGCATGGGGCTTGCAATGGCCTAGTTACACCATTGTCATGTAGACTTAACTTAGCATATTTAGCATATAAACTCATCGTAGGATAACCATAGTAAGTGCATAAAAAATAAACATAAAACATAAAAAAAAGATTGCACTTTGCACATTAAACATAGTGAATACATGCATTAGATACCATATGAATAGTAGTGCATAGCAAGAGCAACAAAATATAGCAAAAAAAATATAGAAAAAATGCCCAGCAATAGGGCTACATCAAGCCATACTCAACCAATGGCACTAGGTGGAGGTGGAGGTTCCTCTTCCCCCACTATGTTGTTGGGGCTTGCAGCATCTCCTGGTACCTACTACCACAATCACAACAAAAATGAGTAGTTAGTAAGCAAACTTGTAATACACAAACTAATCCAAAACATGAAAAGGCACAAAAAACTAATAACTAACTTGAGAGGGTCCTACATTGGTGTCTTCTAGAGGCAACTTTTCAAGGCCAACCTCTAAGCATTGGAGGATCTTGATCTTGGAAAGCTATGTCTAGTCCTCCTGGCCAAAGTCAATCCTGGCAAGGATCTTGCCTTTGTCCACGGAGGTCCATGTGGGCAACTCCATTGAGAAGGTGGCAGTGGAAGCCTCTTAGAAAGGGGTGATGATCTACCTCTTAGAAGAGCCACTCATCACTATGTACAAGCAAAAAATTGATATGCTTGCCTCCTGCCAATCACCTTAAGAAACATCTCAAGGCAGCGGCGTTCAGTGGACTCCTCTTTGTACCATCGTAGGTGTGCATCACGCTTGTGCTTATATTGGTGCTTGATGAGTGGTGAGGTACCCCTACACTCAACCATACGAATACGAGCATTACACGCGCGATCCAGTCGACCTCCGCAGACTAAGTGCCTACACGCCTTATGGAACACTTAAGGTTAATCGTTCGTTGTCTTCCCAGACTTACTTGTATTTGTCACAGTTGAATGGTTAAGTAAGTCTGAGGTATGTGATTTTTATATCTTTTATGTTTTATCGCCTATGCTAATGAGGGAAAGGATGAAGAGACTAAGTAACTAACTTTAACTAACTAAGTTCTAATGCCTAGCATCAGTATCTGTTCCCACTTACCATTCACACCTTGAACCAATGCAACCTTCTGGGATTACCAAACGCTATTCATTACTGGGATTACCAAGCGTAACGCACATGTGTGAAGCGGTCGTACTGAATGTACTTAACTAGGAGTGTTGAGGGTTGAGAGAGAGTAATTAACTAATAAAGCATTTAAACAATTGACAATAATTAAAGTCCTAATTAGCTTAGTCCATGCACTGCAAGGTTTATCCAAAAAGTTCATCTTTATTTCCATACGAAAACGTGTGCTCAGGGACAATATTTTCTCTAATAAAGATCTATTCACTTTGGGACTCCTACTACGGGCACATGGAAATTACTCTAACTTTGGAATGGAAAAATTGCAAGAGTTTGGCTAAGGTCTAGATCTAGATTGAGAGACAAGGGAGAGCCGCCTCTTATTTATAGATTTGGCGATGTGCTGCGATATCGTGTATACGATATCACAGGGAAAGATGCGATATCGTGTACATGACATCGCGGCAGATGCGATATTGCGGCCCATGCGATATCGCATCCCATCATACCCCCATGATTGAATAAAAACTTGTACTCAAGTTATTTAAAAAATATTGGGCAGGTATGGGATTATTGACTTGAATGGAACTAATGGTGAATGGGATGACATGTGAACGGATCATCATGACAGAACATGACAAAACTGGTGTTCACGATAACAACAAGAGTGAACACCTTATACATTTGACATCAGGCCATATTTGGTAGCTGAGAGAGAAGAGAGAAGAGAGAAGAAGTCTACCACTGCCAATGCCAAGGTTGTGCCTTTCATTGTCTATCCATAAGCGCGCCATCCATCTCATTCCTTGCATAGCTACTTTAGCACCGATCCATTCCAAGTGTTCCCTGTAGATTTAATTCGTTGTTGTATGATTGCCATCTGCACACACAACACAATATTTATAGTAGCAAGGGTAAATGAATCACAATGTAGTTGATACCTTGCTTCAGTGAAAGGTCCATTGGCTGAGTCGTGATATGGCTGATACGGGTTTGGAGATATAATAGTGGTGACTACCGAAGGTGTAGGGGTTAGGAGAAAATAGAAAAAATTGGGTTAGGACCCCCATGACTAAGAGCGAACCTCCGGTAGCGATAGAATGGAGAAAGAAAAAGAACAAGAAAGATAGAAAAAAATAGACAACTATAACGTCGATGAAATAGATGTCAAGATGGAAATGAACAAAATAGAGTGGATTGCAAAAATGTTAAGGGAAAGAATTTAACTGGTGTACCAAATAGGAATGCCAGTGGATCCTCCCCAAAGTAGGCTCATGCCCTTAATGCCCTAAAAAACCCACATTTGAAGAGTCTATAGGCTCTGGGAATGTCATTCAGAACAAGAGTTAAAATCTTAACCACAAAAATTTACTAAAAAGAAAACAATGCATCAACCAAAATATAGACTACTGATACAACTTGCAATGAGGTGAACAATGGAGAGAAGGATTGAGAGAAGAGAATGGAATAGAGTCTCAAGAACAAGGTGATGTACAACCCCTTGTCTAGTTAATGATTAATGTAACTTAGTAGATCCCATTCCAAGTCCGACCTCAAACAAACCACATCCAGTGACTTTGCATTAATGCATTTGGCCAATCCATCCACTTGAAGTAACAAGAATGCCTTTACCAAAGAGCCACCACCATTCTGACGAAATGAAGGAGAAGAGAATGGGAAGTGAGAAGGGCCTTAGTTAAAGGGAACATGTTATTTTAGTTCCATAACCAGTGCTTGTAGCCGAAATGATTATTTTTTCTAAGGGGTGTGCTTTGAATTTTCACTTTTTTTGTGTGTTTATACGTGAGAACCAAACCATGCAAAGACTTTGTTATTTTTATTAGCTTAGCTTCCCGATGATGGAGCAATGTCAGAATGGTAAGAAAACTCAAAAAGAAAACATCCAAGCACCCAAGAGAATGGCCAACACAAATGCATCAAATCCCCTTGAAGTCACACCCTGTTCAATCTTTGAGTCCTTACTTAGTTTGAGAAATGCTCAGTCACTGATTCGTTATAGTTCATATTATTGAGAAAGGGACTATATAGTTCCAAGCCAAGAGAGACCATAGAAATTTATGGATGTATGGATGAAGTGAACTCATTGCCTACTATATCAAAAGAACCATACCTTAGTATCAACATTGTAACTTAAAGGTAAAAGCCAAACATTAGTAACTAGTAGAAAATAGTTCATATCATCATTTAATAGCACTTATTGGGTGATGAACATAACAAAATGGATAAGACACATACATACACATAAATAAAAGAAAAAGTATGAACGATGTTGTAAAACAAAAATAAGAAAAGTTAAAGAAATTGTAAAACAAAAAAGTGCAAAACAAAAAAGTGGAAAACAAAAATGTGTAAAACAAAAATGTGTAAAAAAAAAAACTTAAAAGAAATGAGGGCCTCAATTGATTAGCATAGGTGGCCATCTTCCCCATGACTGAATTGAAAGGGAGAGATCCAAAATAAGGAGTGTGGTTGTTTGCTATCAGAGGTGTAATTTGCACTAGCTGTTCTTAGTTCATGGAAGGATTTGGTTTGCTGCACATTGACTAGTAATCTCCTATTAGGGCTTTCAGGCTTGTATATTGTCATGGCTCCCGAGGGAAAGGTCGTATGAATAATGTAAGGTCCTTCCCACAATGTTTGAAATTTCATGCGTTGTGGTACATGTGTGGGGTTCCAGTAAAGGACCTTGTCCCTTGGTTGGTACTTAACCTTTCGAACTCTTAAGTCATGACGTTGCTTGTTATGTGCCTTGTGAAACTCATTTGATGGCAGAGCAACCAATCTATTCTCGTCTAGCACGTTTAGGGTTGCCAATCTTTGTTTTTGTGCTAGGTCAAGGTCAAGGTGGAGGTCACATGCCATGGATAGTGTATAGAGTTCATTTTGTATTAGGAGCTTTGGAAGTTTTTCGTATACTAACTCATAGGGAGAGTAGCCTGTAGGGAGTTTCCAAGTGGAGTGGTACGCCCAGAGAGTGTCGTTTAGTTTTGTTCTCCAATCTCGCCTAAATTTGCTAACTATTCTTATTAATATTCTCGTAATCTCCTGATTAGTGACCTTGACTTGGCCATTAGCTTGGGGATGATAAGGTGTGGTCAATTTATGTTTAACCCCTAAGCGTTGCATCAACTTGTGAAAGGTTGCACCTGTAAAGTGTGTTCCATTATCAGAGATGAGTGCACGTAGCACACCAAACCTATTTACGATTTGTTGTTATACAAATCGTGCAGCCGTAGACGATGTGCAGTTTGTTATAGCAGCTGCTTTAGCCCATTTTGTTAAATAGTCAACAACAACAATGATATAAGCTTTTCCATTGGACGTCGGTGTAATGGGCCCCATAAAATCAAGTCCCCAAATGTCAAAGGGTTCCAAAGGTTGAATCCATTGTTGCAGACCCTCCATTCTAGTAGTCATTCCATTGTCACGTTGACAATGCTCACAGGATTGGACAAACTTATGGGCATCCTGAAATAGTGTTGGCCAGTAATATCCTGCAAGCAAGATCTTAATGGTCGTTCGTCTCCCTGCATAGTGGCCCCCACAGGGGCCCTCATGAGAGTCTTGGAGAACTCTTAATTGATCCTCATTAGGCATACACCATCGAACCAAGCCATCAGGATAGACTTTATAGAGTTGTTCATTAATTTCCATGAAGTACTTGGTTTTGTGAAGAAACTGTTGCTTCTTCCTAAAATCCAATCCCTGTGGTGTTTGTTGGTAAAGGAGATAGGTGAGAATGCTACTATACCAATTCGTGCTCATGGGTTGGTTATTCACTACACCGACAAAGAGGGTTTCGTTAGGAAAATGATCAGATATGGCATATTCATCCTCTTTGTTGTCCCAGTGCAGCCGAGATAAGTGATCTGCAACTACGTTCTTGGTGCCTTTTCGGTCTACAATTGTTAGATCAAACTCCTGAAGGATTACCAACCAACGTATAATACTAGGGCTAACTATTGGCTTGTTCATGAGAAACCTAATTACACTATGATCTGTATGAATGTACACTTTGTAGCCTAACACATAGTGCCTAAATTTGTCCAGGGCAAACACTACAACCATTAATTCCTTTTCTGTAGTCATGTAGTTGAGTTGTGCACCGGTAATACTCTTACTCGCACAGTGGATGTAATAAGGATATTTTTGTTCATCTAACTGTGTTAGTACGACTCCTAAGGCATAATTGGATGCGTCGATCATTATATGGAATGGCCAGGACTAGTCAGGGGTTTGTAGAATAGGGGTTTCCACGAGCCTTTGCTTTAGATTTTGGAATGCTCATTCACATTCCATGGTCCATTCGAATGGTGCATCTATACTATCCGAAATCGTCGGTCTTCGGTTGGAATGAAACAGAAACCAGGAGATCCTCGGACAAGCACAGAAGACCCTACCTTTGCTTGAGGGCAAGCTAGAATTAACGAAGGCAGAGTACCTTGAATGGTTCGCACGTGGATCAGACAAGGATTTCCCTGAACGTACACCATTATTCTGTACACTGGGTTATACGTAAACGGCGTAACTAATGTCAAATGAAGCGTAAATGTACAGGAATGTAAACAATAAGCATACAATAATGAACGAAAATTGTAACAAATCTTAGCAAAAGAAATGTGGCAATATTATTACGAAATGGAAAGTTACAATGCACTGGTCTAACGTAGTTGTGAATCTGACACAAAGCAGACGAAAAGCCCCGGTGGATGCGGAGGGATGATGGTGTGTTGGTTTGAACTACAAGCATAGCGTGAAGGTTGTATGCTCAGCGTGCAGGGTTGAGGTCCAGCGTACACGGTTTTTTTTGCTCTAGTTTCTCAGTGTCTCTGTTCCCCTTTTTTTTATCTCTGGTTTGCCCAAAATTGCCAACCACGATCTGGTGAAAAATTACGATTTTTATATAAGTTTAGACGTTAGACTCGGATCTGAGAGGGGATGATTAGCTGTGGAGTGCTGGACTCTCGGGTTGGGTGACATGTGGCGCATTGACCGAGTGGGAAAGAATGAAATTTTACAAGTGTACAGCTTGCTACACGCCAATGTATATTACTGTACGCTAGCGTATACTGCTGTACGCCAACGTATACATGCTGGGCATGTGAACTCGGCGTATAGAATTGACTAAAAGAAGAGGAGTCATTCGGCCCTCGGATTTGAATTTGGATGTCACGAGAATGCTGCTTGTGGACGTTTAGCTCGGTTGGCCTTGATCTGACACGGTTCTAGAGAGCTTTGATTGGTATATGTTATGCTACACACTGGGCGTACACATTGTACATGCTGGGCATATACGCTAGGTGTACACGTTGTTTATACACATTGGGCATACAAGATGTACATGCTGGGCATATACACTCGGCGTACATGTTGTTTGTACATGCTGGGCGTACAGGATGTACATGATGGGAGTATACGCTGGGTGTACATGATGTTTATACATGCTGGGCATACAGGATGTACATGCTCAGCATATGAACTCCAAAGTGTATGATGTCAAGACCAGAATTCAACTTTCTGGAGCCCATGATGACACTTGATAATTGCTCCGTTCCTGTGAGTTGATGCCTTGTACAAAATCTTGCTCTGAAGTGCCGTTTCCATGCCGTCTTTGGGATCACATGCTGGGCGTACACGTCAATCGTACGTGCTGAGTGTACATGTGAGGCGTGCACGCTGGGCATGTACGCTGGGCGTATACGCTGGATACTGCATACTTAGTGAAAACCTAGTATCTTGAGCTCCGAATTCGCCATGTTTGATGCCAGATGTCACCGTGGTCATTTGCGGGTCCCAGGGAACCATTTCTTGTTGAGTTCAACTCTGCTTGGAGCTGTTTGTGGGGCCCTCAAGCTTCAGTCATGCTGGGGAGCATCATGACTTAGCTTTACTCTTGTTGGAGAAGTACTAAGCTCAGAATTTTGTGGTGTTTCATTGGCCCCTCTTTGTTGATGCTTGGAGGAATCAACCCGAGAAGCATCGACAAAGAAATACAAAACACCACAAGCAACCTGGTAGAGACATTGTCCTTTGGCACCTGGTCAGACATCATCGTACCATGTTCAGTAGTACATAGAATTGGGGAAATGAAATTCGTATTGGATAGGAAAATGGGAACTATAGGGATTGGTAACCGATCAAGGGCTTGTGCGTGGTGAAGAGGATGTTCCGGTATGTGTGCGGGTCATGCTTATCTCCATTTTTTAGCAGATTTGGGATCCAAACATGATGTGTATGTCCTTTGGCAGCACGAGAATCTTGTTTGGTGTTTAAGAGGACTTGTTGGCACAACCAAAGCCACGTGATGATGTGTTGTGTTCTTTGGAGGAACAAGGCCTTTGTTTAGTGTTTAGAGGGAACCTATTGGCGGAGAGCCAAAGCCATGCAACGAGATGTCCTTGAATCATGAGCGTTTGCTTTCAAGACAACTACATTCTTGCCAAGGGCTTGTATGGGAAGGGTCGCATTTTTTTGGATCTTATGCGCATGCTCAAATGCCATGTTGTGGGTTGCAACTGCTTAAGAGTTTTGTAGTGTGCAATAGTGTGTTCAATGTTTCAGGCTATACTGGGTGTGTCTAGGATGTAACTAAGTAGAATATGTTGAGGGATAGGTGGAATATGTAACAAGAGATATACTAGTGAATGACTTTATTAATCTTGTCACGTGTGTTATGAACAACGTCTTACCTTGCTACTGTGACAAAGTGCATTCTTGTATGAACATCTCTGAGTGTCATCTTGCAAGCACAACTCCAAGAAGATAAGAAAACCATGAGTGAGTAAGCAAGCTTAGACTTGAATAGCTACTGATGAAACAAAGGCACCGGATGAGATTTTAGGCACTGTATATGAATAGCAGCAATGTTGTTAGGGTCAGCTGATGGCGAGTGAGGCAACGACTTTGATGAAGTTCGAATGCAACTACAGATCGAGAGGCTAGAGATGAAGTTGCCAGTTTATAGTCGTAGTAGACTATTGTGGGTTAGTTTTATGTTATGACCTATTGGACATTGCTCGTTTAGCGTCGTGGCAGACGGTACATTGCTAGTTTCTAGTCTTGGCGGACCATGTAGAGGCAAACCAGTTTATAATCTTAGTGGACTCTGGCGAATGAGACTATGGCAATTTAATTTTGTACCGGATGGGTGCTAGTTTATTGTCATTGCGGACATTCTATGATATTAGTTTACTGTCATGATGCTAGGACAAGCTATGGTATCAATTTACCGTCATGATGCCAAGACGAGCTGTGGTATTAGTTTACCATCATGATGCCAGGACGAGCTATGGTATCAGTTTACCATCATGATGCTAGGACGAGCTGTGGTATCAATTTACCTTCATGATGCCAGGACGAGCTGTGGTATCAATTTACCATCATGATTCCAGGACGAGTGCGTACCTAAGTCCATGCTCAAACGTGGAATGGTTTCAAGAACAAATGGTTGGTCGGATTTGCAAGCTCATTCCCTTTCATGTCAGCTAATTTGAATGCTCCGTTGTTGTACACTTTGGTGACCAAGTAGGGCCGGCTGAGAATTTGTCTGGGTGTTCCCGAACGACTTTGAGTACAAGGTTACCTTCCTTGATAGGGTGCTTATGAACATCGTGTCGATGGCGTTGCCGTTGTCGTTTTTGGTACCACTCAATCTGATCGAGCGCACGTATACGTTCCTCCTCCACCGAGTCTAAGGCAATAATGCATAGGTCATTGTTTTTCCCTTCGTCGAGGAGTCCAGAGAGTGTAATCCTTAAAGATGGTACCTGTAACTCCAAGGTTAAAACAGCTTTTGAACCATAAAAAAGACTATATGGTGTTTTACCTGTGGAAGTCCGATGCGTAGTACGATAAGCCCACAGTGCGTATACTAGCCGTTCGTGCCATCTTTTCTTGCTTCGGGTAAGAATCTTTTTAAGTACTGTAATGATGGTTTTATTTGTGGCTTCAACTTGTCCATTGCTCTGAGGGTAGTAAGGGGATGAAAATGAATGTTTGATCCCTAGGCTTTCAGAGAAAGTTCTGGTTTCAGCACTGCTGAATTGTGGCCTGTTATTAGTGATGATGGTCATGGGGATGCCAAAACAAGTCACAATGTTTTCGAGAACGAAGTTGCATATGTGTTTGGATGTGCTTTTTCTAAGGGGAATAGCTTCTACCCACTTCATGAAATACTCTGTCGCGGTTATGATGAAGCTATGCCCTGTAGAGGATGAGGGTGTTATTTGCCTAATAAGGTCTAACCCCCACTTTTGGAAGGGCCAGGTGATTTGCACTGTATGCAACTCATTTGGTGGAACATGTATCAGATTGCTATGTTTTTGATAGATACTACACGTTTTGGCCTTGGAGAGACAATCATACTTCATGTGTGGCCAATAATAGCCCAAACGTCTTATTTTCATTGCCATTGCTTTAGGTGCTATGTGCCCTCCGCATAGTCCATCATGTACTTGCTCGACAATGGTTTGGGCATCAGCGCTACTAATGCATGTTAATAGTATGCCTTCGTAGGATCGATGACACAACGTGTCCCCTACCAATGCATATTGTTGAGAACATTTTTGTACTGCATCCTTTTGTGCATTTGTTAGGTGTTGTGGTGTTTCACCGCGTAGAAGGTACTCTTTTATGTCGTCATACCATTCTATTGCATGTGTTGTACTAACGGATGCAATCGGTAATTCATCGAGAGTATCAGTTATGGGTTTAGCACAACTGATTATAGAGCTTGACAACATATGGAACATGTTTGGCGATATGTTTAGAGCTAGCGTGGCAAGTGCATCTGCAACGGTGTTATCGTTTTTGGAAACATGTTGCATGTCCATACTTTCGAATTACTTTAGTAAGTGTTTAGCTAAATCACAGTATGGTTGTAAATGTTGCGCTTTGCATGTATAAATTTCTATGACTTGGTTTAAAACTAGTTGTGAGTCTCCTCTGACTACAAGTCGTGTGATGTTGGAAGCAAATGTTGCTGTAAGGCCCCTAAGGAAACCTTCATATTCTGCTATGTTGTTGGTATAGTGAAAGTTGAAGCGGTAAGCAAAGGGTCGAATCTCCCCAGAGGGATAGGTGATGACGGTGGCAGCACTTCCCCCTCGAGAGGTGGATGCTCCATCAAAGTTCAAAATGGCTTCGTACTCATCGAGAACTATGTCTATCACGCTAACATTTTCGTCTAGAAACTCTGGCTCGATTGTTGCTTGATCATGTGTTGGTGATGTAGTCAGTTGGTTCGCTATGGCTTGACCCTTGACTGATGACTGTGCTATGTAATGTAGGTCGAATTTAGCTATTATGGCTTTCCAACGCGCTATTCTGCTTGAATCGTAAATGTTACCAGTGATGGCCCTAAGCACATTATCTTTGCAGATTATGTTGGCTTGGTTATGGAAGAGGTAATGTTGCCATTTCTTTAGGGAAAAGACAAGGGCTAAACATGACCTATCCACCTCGTTGTACTTCTTTTTGTGGGCCTCTAATGCATAGCTCAAATAATAAATAGGGACTTCAGTTCCATTGTCTCGTTTCTAGCAGAGCATAGAAGCGATGGATGAATCTAAGGTGGCGAGGTAGATATATAAGGGTTTATTGTTTTGTGGAGGGTACACTATTGGTAGTTGAGCTAGTGCTGTTTTAATGTGGTCGAAGGCTTCCTGGCACTGTGGAGTCCATTCAAAATGGACATTTTTTCGTAGCAAATGGTTCATGGGTTTCAACTTGTCTGTCAGCTTTTCTATGAAACGCTTGATGAACTGTAATCTACCTTGTAGACCCCGAAGTTCAGTAATGTTGCTTGGTGGTTTTAGATTGATGACAGCTTTAACCTTATTTGGATCCACTCGTATTCCTATTTCTGACACTACACAGCCTAGCATCTTGCCCATTTTTACTCCGAAAATACATTTCTTTGGGTTGAGCCTAAGTTCATATTTTAAGCAACGTTTTAGGATCAAATATAAATCTTGGATGTGTTGCTTTGGTGTTTTCGATTTAATTGCAATATCATCTACATAATCATTGAGCGAATGAAGTATGTAATCGCTAAAAATAAATGTCATTGCCCTTTGATATGTGGCGCCAGTGTTCTTGAGACTAAATGGCATCATTGTGTAACAAAAGGTACCCCATGGTGTCATAAAGGTAGTCCGGAGCTAATGTTTCGGGTTAATGCGTATTTGGTTATATCCTGAGAAGCCATCCATAAAAGATAACAAGGCATGCCCAGCAGTTGAGTCAACAAGTTGATCGATGCTGGGTAGGGGGAAATCATCTTTTATGGTCGCAACATTGAGGTCTCGGAAGTCAATGCATAGGCGAATGCTTTCGTTCTTCTTTGGGACAATGACCATGTTGGATACCCAATCATCGTAGTTAACAGACTGAATGAAACTTGCCTGATAGAGTTTGGTGATCTCATTGCGCATTGCCAATGCTACCTCAGGCTTAACCTTTCGTGCTTTTTGTTTCACTAGCCTTAATTTTGGATCGAGTATAATATTGTGCTGGACGATTCGAGGATCTAACCCGGGCATGTTAGTGTAAGACCAAGCGAATGCTTTTATGTTGTCTTGAAGCACATGTTCTATGTCCTTGGCCAGTTGAGGCTGCAATAGTGTGCTCAATTTTAATACCTTAACTTCACCATCAGGCATAGCGAT
Source organism: Gnetum montanum (assembly GCA_015680685.1). NCBI lineage: Eukaryota > Viridiplantae > Streptophyta > Gnetopsida > Gnetales > Gnetaceae > Gnetum > Gnetum montanum. Next base: position 483,479 of record MNCI01028072.1, read on the forward strand.
GGGGGTTTCAGTTAAAGGGTCTTCAATGATGCTATCAGCTTCTATGTCGAGAGATTTTGTCATACCTTTGTAGTTGTCTAATGTTTGTTGTGTTGAGGCTATGACTGTGTCGTCTGTTGATGGACCTAAGTTGATGGAATTTATGTTGATTTCTCTTGTGATCTTTCCATATGGTCCGTCGATGGTCAATGGTGTGAATAGATGTTGGTAATCCATTAGGCTTGCTCTTGCCAATAAACAGAGGGCAGAGTGAGCTAGTAGGGGTTGTTACGTGTTTCTAGGAAACGTAAATCATGTGTATGTATACGATGGTAGTTTATCATCGTATCTAGGCACATGACAGTTTGAGGCCTTATAGGGCCGAATGTGGCAGTTTGAGGCCTTACCGGGCCGAATGTGGCAGTTTAAGGCCTTACTGGGCCGAATGTGGCAGTTTAAAGTCTTACTGGGCCGAATGTAGCAGTTTAAGGCCTTACCGGGCCATATGTGGCAGTTTAAGGCCTTATTAGGCCGAATGTGGCAGTTTAAGGCCTTATCGGGTTGTTTAACTATGCGTTGATGATGTCTAGTTGATGTATGATCTGTACTGAAGAGTTTGCGCCAAAATGTTCAGTATGGACAACCAAAATTAATTTGCCAGGGAACATGGTATGTGGTAGTGTTCGTTATTTCGTTATTTTGTTTTGTATTTTCTCGTACTTTGTACCTTAAATAATTTTGATTAAATTTATTAAAATATTCAAGGTAGCGGTGACGGCGGCAGGGTCAACGCGGTGCTATATATAGACTAGCAAGCATGAGCGTGAACCTGTCAGTTATCGAGGGCAGTGTAAACCTGAATCAAACCGCAGTGTGAGCGTAAACCTAAGTCACAGCATGAGCGTAAAGAATCAAACCCCAGCATGAGCGTAAATAACCAAACCTTAGCGTGAGCGTAAAGAACCAAACCCTAGTGTGAACCTATGAGATTTAGCGTATAGGACGCTAGAATGGGCAAGGGAAAGGAGGTAGAAGGCCAGGGGAGGAAGGGGCCCAACTTGACCTTCACGGAGGAAAGTGAGGCCATGCTGCAGTGTTTGCCTAGGCCTAGGATTCCATCATGGCCCGGATCGGCACGCAGGTAGGCTCTAATCTCACCTCAGTTAATTGTTTTCTTTTGTATTTGTTATTTGGGCGTACGAGTTTTGCGTGAGGTCTTGGTTGTATGTTTTGGCGTGCGGGGACGAGGCTGAGCGTAGACAGTTTTTGCAGCGTGTAGAGTCTGCACACTGAGCATAAATAGTTTTTTGTGGTGTGCAGGGTCTGCAAGTTGAGCGTGAATAGTTTTTTTATGATGTGCAGGGTTTGCACACTGAGCATAAACAGTGTTTGCAGCATGCAGGGTCTACACGCTGAGTGTAGACAGTTTTTGCAGTGTGCAGAGTCTGCACGCTGAGCGTAAACAGTTTTTTGCGGCATGTAGGGTCTGCATGCTGAGCGTAGAAATTGTTTGCAGCATGCAAGGTTTGCACACCGAGCGTGAACAATTTTTGCAGCATGCAGGGTCTACACACCGAGCGTGAACAGTTTTTGCAGTGTGTAGGGTTTGCACGTCGAGCGTGAATAGTTTGCAACTTTTTCGAAGTATTGGCCTTCAATATGGAACTTTGTTTATTTATTTCATTTCTATCTGATTTACCAAGGCATTCTGGTTATTTGCAGGGATCCTGAGCCTTTCCTGTTAGTGGTTGAGCTGGTTGAGGTACTGGCCTAGTTCGGGCCCCTTGATACCGACGAACTTTCCCCTGATATGACTGTTGATAACAATGGGATATGGTTCAGGGAAGTGGCTTGTGAGTTCCTTGCCTTCATTTTAGATAGATTCAAGGTAGTGATATGGTCCCATCTAAGTGAACAAGTAGCACGGAGCGTGCTTGAAGCAATGTTGCTAGGATCTTCAAACGACGTCATGGCTTTCATGGTGGACATTGACGAGAGATCGCTTGTGATTGAGGACGGTCCCTCTGGGGGGCCCAGATCTACCCGTCCGTTATCGCGTGTATGGGACTTATTGCCAGGTGGCCCTCACTATCTCAATAGCACCTTATTTTTGGCCGCGCGTGCGTATACATTATTTCAGAACCTCCGGGCACGGTGTACAGGGTGGAGAGGTAAGGTTGTTTAGTTTTTCGTTTCTATTCTGTTGTTTAGTGTTTGCTCCTGTTCTGATGAGCATTCTTTTGTAGGCCCCAAGTTGACAAAGATGGAATATGCGTAAGTGATGACGGACTTGCATTGGCTCATACCGCTTTAGATACCTTCATGGCAGGTCCCAACCTTCGCAGAGCTATATTAGCTCAGACTAAGGGTGACATCATTCATTTTCATAAGCGATTTTCCAGGGTGTTTGCGCAATGCACGGATCGAGGATGGCTGCATGGAGATTGGTCATGTAATGGACTGATTTTCCCTCGTGATACTGACTTGGGTCCTAGCAACGTGAATCCCATGACTAAAGGTAAGTGATGATATTTCTTTGATGCCTTAGTTTGTTTGTTCAACCACAACTTTGATCATACTGGTACTATGGTTTTACATTGTGTTTACAGTTAATGTCCCCCTCGGCAGAGACCCTATTACGACAGGGCAGACTGAGAGCACCTTGTCAATGAAATTTGGGGAGGTCAACAAGGCGCAGCGATGGTTGCGTACCAGTGTCCCAGTGTCTATTGTCCGTTGTTTGAATGATGCCGGCCTCATGGAGCTATTCACAACCCCAAGCCCTAATGTCTCTGTAGCTGAAATGATTGGAATTGTTGATTTGTTCAAAAACTCTGTCCCTTACTACAGCACCCGTATCAAGGATGTCAAAATAGTTTTTCATATGTCAGCCAATTTCTTTTCAGACCTCTTCAGTGTCCCGGCAGATGGTGTGAACGTGGTTTTGGATAGGATGCAGAAGGAGCTCCATGTGGTGCGTGAGTTGGAAGATTGGTTGAGCATTCTCAAGGGCTCTAAGGGGTTCCCTATGCAGGGAACATCAAAGGTGGTGGAAGTCAATGAACTGTATCCCCTGTTTAGGACACAGGTGTTTCCTAAATCCCTGTCTCAAGTGAAGAGTCTTGGGGTGGAAGCCGTGCACATCATGCGGACCATTTTAGAGACCAGGATGCGTTATAATTGGGCCCAATTTTTGTTGTCGGGTTTCCATAGGGAGATAGTGCAGTTGCATTCAAACGTTGAGGCATAGTCTCATTTTACCTTCGCGTTCTTCATCGGTTATCTACGTCGTCTAGCCGAGTTTTGGTGGTTCGTGCAGATAACAAATATGTTTTGCGGGATCGTACTCAATTATCTCGCCCATGGATTAACCATTTGTTCGAGGTAGCTGAGTCTCAAGATGCACCCGAGGGGATCGATGAATTAGTTTCCATCACAACAGAGGGGTCATCTGGTGCTTTAATCCATACACGTGACAGTGTGGGGTTGGAACCAGAAAATGTGCCCTACATTGCTAGGAGGGCTGATTGGGTGATCAAGAAGATCATCGGGAAAGCCAAATCGAAGATTCAGAAGCGCGAACGCCCTAAAGAGGTGGCATCAACTGTGGAAGAGCCAAGGGTGAAGCGTATACGATTCAAACTGCCTGCTCGAGGTAAGTAAGCTTGATGCACTTATTGTATTGCCATTATCATCATTTTCGTCTTATTCATTATTTTTTCCTTTTGACCGTTTACATGAAACTAATGTCTTCAGACCTGACTCGGGAAGTGAGAAGACAAGAGCTAGAAACTATTATCGAGAAGGAGGAAGTCCCAACGGATTTAATTGAGGAGGAAGAGGTCAGCAAAGATCAAGTGGAAGTGACCGAAGAGCTAGCGGAAGACACCACGGAGACAGAACTGGTCGATGACCGGGATGATGTTGATGAAGTATTTAATAGCTTCCTTAAGGGAAGATTGGACCTTGGTGACCCTCCGAATCGGGAAGGGAACAGAGAATTCGGTATATTTTCTTTTGTTTTATTGCGTTGTCTTGAGAATCATTGTTCCCATTGTGTGGTGTTTTAATTTTATGTTTCTTATCACTTCTAGACGAAGATATTGAAACTAGGACGATTCCTACCATGCGGTTAGAAGTTCCTATGATAGTGGCTCCTCCTGAAACGACCATTGAGGCTAATCCATCTCACACTCATGAACCATTTACTTGGACCGAGATGCCAAGAAAAATGGATTTCATCACCAGTATCGTCGATGAGATGGTTGAACGCATTCAGCAAGCTCACCCTGAAATAGGTATAGACGTCTCAAGCGTTTTGCTGCCTTCGAGTTTCACATTCTTTTTTTTGTGATCTAAGATCTAATGCCTATTCTTTTCATGTGGGTAGGGGCTAAATTGAAGTGGGATCTGTTTGAGGCTGTTTGTATTGATAGCTTGCCTGCACTACCGCCAGAAGTTGGATAGGTACCAAGACAAGTCTATGATGAGATGGCAGAATGTCTTATGCATAACGCCAAATCTCTTTGGACCTGTAGGCACTCCATTGAACAGCTATGGTTGCAGATCCAGGCAAGGGAAAGAGAGGTTTCCGAGTTATCGGCTGAACGTGATGATCTCAAAGCTCATTATGAGTTTGCCTCGGCCAGATTAACAGGTGATCGTTCTTGGCGAACTTTCGAGATCACTTATACCAGGTATTGGAACTTGCTAAATCGCCATGCATCACTGACTTGGAAACTAGCAGAGCGTAAGGCCTAGATATATTTACTGAACCTCAAGTATCAGGATTGGAAGGCTTTCGCTTCCAAGGTGTGGAAGTGGGGTCAAGATGAGAAGAACATAAGCATCATTACAAGAAAGCATTAAAAGAAGTATCTATAGAGAAGCATTAGCTTGAAATGTTCGTAGAGGGTCTGGGTCTACATTTTGCATTTGATACCTTTGCTAAGAATACCATTATTGAGATGGAATCGTCCAAGAGGGTAATTACGACTACTTCTGGGGAGGTCTCTGTGGGTGAATTTCCCTTGAAATGTCCCACATGGTTGGCGGTTGACAAAGGAAAGGCCTTAGCGAATGTCGATCTGGGCCTCGATGGGACTGACTGGCCTAGCGTCTCCGAGGAAGAAATTCTCCATTGGTTAGAATTCAGTTTAGGGGGGTCTCCTATGGTAAGCAGTTTATGACTTTTGTTCATTGAATAACTTTTGGGATTTTTCTCTTTTCTTTTTGTGTTGATTATTTTCTCTCACCTTTTCATAGGGTCAGGGCAATGATGATATTCAAGAAGGTGGCCCCAGCGGAGTGGGGACCCATGGTGCCGGCAAGTCTGAAGGGGATAGCCCTCCCATCCCTGATGTTTAGTTTTGATTTTGAAACTATCATGGCTCATAATTTTACATGAATCGTAAACTGAATGTTTTGCCTTGAGTTGTATTGAACTGGTGAATGGAATCAGTTAACTGTTGTACTTGTCTAACTGTATATGACTACATATATATGTACTTCTGTATTTATTTTATTTTTTATTTTTCTTTTTGGCTCTTGTTGTTTAAATGTAAACACGATGTGGAAATGTAAAATGTTTTGGTTTGTTTTGTTGTTTAAGTGTAATGCACGGAGTGGGAATGCAAGTAGGAATGTAATTATAATCGAAGGATAATTGTGAAAAAGAAAATGTGAAGAAAAACTGTTATTGATAACACAACAATATAAGCATAAATTCGAACAATGAACTTGAATTTGTGAAAGAAACAAAGTGTAAGAAAATGGTTTAGTTTAAGGCCATTTCGGGCCCCATGCTCTAGTTTAAGGCCATTTCAAGCCATGTGTAAATGAGGGAATTTTCAGGTGACGCTGGTGGATTTCTTGGTAGACTGACCATTTCTGATCGTGGCTAGTTTTATGTTGTTGCGAACATGTGATAGTTTAACGTTGTTTTAGACTGAAATGTCATTTATTGGCTTAGTAATCTTTTGATTTTCCTCATTTTAACATTAGGAGTAGTGTTAACGGGTATGATTCTATATTCAGCGTCTCCTTCACTGATCACGTTGAATGGTAATTCGGCCCAAGGGACGTCTGATGGAACAATTCCCACGTTGGTGCTTTCTGGTGTTTCTGCATGTACTGTGGTTTCTACGTTCGTTGTAGTTTCTAGGTGAGGCTATATATGTACAATTTTAGGCCCGAGTATTTCTGTGTTGGGTAAAGTTTTCTTTGTGTTTAATAGATATTTGCTTACTGGTTGTGTGCATCTCTGTTGTTCATTTGTATCATCTTGTCTAGGCTCTTCAAACTTAACTTCTGAGCCTTGGTCCACATCTGTATGTGATGAGATGGTAGGTGTAGCAGCTTCCCTGTGTATAATGATTTTGCCACCTTCGTAAGGTAGGTGAATCTCTTGGTGTATGGGGGAAGAGACTGCTTTAAGTTGGGCTAACCAGGGCCTTCCCAATATTAAATTGAACCCTGGCATTTCGTCGATGACCACAAAGTCGACAGATGTGGGAAATTGATCCCCTGCTATAAAGTCCAAAGTCACGGTGCCTTTTACTACTACGCGTGATCCACTGAACGATTTCAAACACGTGGTGACGGTTGGTCTAATTAGTTCTGTAAGCCCTAATTTTTCGATGATGGGATAGGGTATTACGTTTGTAGCGGCTCCGTCATCTACATGCACTCTATGTATTTTGAATTGATTTACTCGTATTGTTATGAACATAGGTGTGGTTGTCACTTCTCTTGTTTTCTCATCCATTTTGACATTGTCATTGTGGAAACATAGTGACTTAGGAGTTGATCCTTGAGACGAATACATTACCGCATGAATTGAAGGTTCATTTGGAGGTAAGTCTTCGCTTATTGGGATGGATGTCAACATGCATACTAGGGCTTCGCAATGGGTTTGAGAGGTTAACACTAGGTCGTATAAGCTTAATGAAGTATTTTTCTATTTAAGCGCCTGTGTGACCTGTGTTAGAGCTATTGCTAAATCTTTACTATTGGGCGTATGTTTGTCAGTACTTATTTAGTCCATCGTGCCCAACAGTTTTATCTCATGCATAGTTGGTTTATCATTTTTATCTACAATTGTTGATCTAGAGGTATCATGCTTTCTAGATTATTCACCCTCATAGCCTGTATTTGATTTATCGTTAGGTGATGTCATGGGTATTGCACTTAGCAGGGTAGGCTTGGGAGGTCCTAAGGCTAGTCATTGACGTTCCTTCTCTAAGCATTCTCGTGTAAGCTTGTTTGCCAGGCGTTCTCGTGTGTGGCATGGGGGAACAGTTGGTTTCGGAGTCTCAGGTTGCTTTGAAATCTGTACAACGTATGGAGTAGGGTGGGGTTGCGGTTGGACGGTTGAATGCGGTTGAGTGTTAGGCTGCCTAGGCACCTTAACAACATAGGGGGTCGATCTATTTTGTGTTTGTGGGGTGGAGGATTGGTGGTCATCAGAGCGTTCGGGTATCCTAATAACATATGGAGTTGGTCTAGCTGGGAGTTGTAGCTTCGTAGTTGCGATCGCAGGTGACACTCGGACTACGTAGGGAGTAGGCTGGGTAAGAGGTGATTGTGTGTTTGCGGTAGTAGTGGCGGGAGGAACACACACCACGTATGGTTTTTCATGTGGTGGTATGATAGAAGTTGCTATGGTGGGGGGTATTCGGATGTCATAAGGTTTTTGCGAGGGGTATGATGGTTGAGGCACAGGTGTTTATACAGTGGAGGGAATATGCACTACAAATGGTCTCTTAGGCATTTGCCAGTCATGATCGGAATGGATGGTGTTAATCGTAGGTGTTTTCGGTTCATTATCGAAGTAGATGGTGTTAATCACATATGGTGCTTATTTAGTATTTAGAGGATCTTTATATATGCCCATGGCCTGGTTTTATGGTTAGACCAGGTTGGCTTCATCAAAAGTGATTTGGCCTCCGTTGATCATCCGTTGGATATCTTGTGTTAAGGTGAAACAATAGTAAGTGCCATGACCATTACGTTAATGATAATCACAAAAACGATCCATTCTAAAGCCCTTTGGAACCAAGGGTTCATCTGGCGTTGCCAGGCTTGGGTTCTGAACCAATTGATAGAACCGATCATGTCTTTGGATTGCTGTGGGGGACAATTGTTTATGTTTTATCAGTCCGGCCTTCAAGAGTTGGTCGAATAATTGTGAGGGTTTCATGGGCAACAGCGTATATTGAGATGGGTCCTTCCTCTCGAAGTTTCTCGTGTGACTCGGTGTAGGATTTTGTGATGTGGACGATTCAGGCGCAGTTGCAGGAGTGGGTCTGGCGTAATTAGTAGGGGTAGCGGGTGATTTGCCTTGTTGTCCCGCATTTGCTTGTTGTGTTTCCGCTACTGCCGCTATAGTTGTTTTAGCCTTTTCCTTGTCTTTCTTATTATGTTGGTTTTTAAAGGCTGAATAGGTAGGGTCGTGGCTGTTTTGGGCTACCTACTCTATGTTCTTGATTTGTACAAATGCCTGACTAAGAGTGCGTGCATTGAGATAATATAATTTGGACTTGACAAAATCATTGATAGCCCCTTTTAGGATGGTGAGGAGATACGTCTCCGGGATTGGCTCGTGGAGCTCATTGAGGGCAGCACTCCACTGTTGAATGAATTTTTGGACAGGTTCAAGTGGTGCTTGCTTGACCTATATGAGGCTGTCAAGTGTTGTTTCAGGTTTCAAGTTATACTTGAACCTGGTAACAAATTGGTGTAACAAATCTTCTAGGAAAGATATTGAGTTTTGTGGCAAGGCCCAATACCAATCAAGTGCTCTTCCTATGAGGGACATGGGGAAGACTCGCAAAATGGCATGTGGCCATGCCTGAAATAGTGCGCATTCTAATCTAAACGTTATAAGGTGAGCGTTGGGATCTGTCTCCCCATTGTATTTAGTCAACGTGGATAAGGAAACACCCTTAGGTAGTGTTAGAGGCAGAACCAAAAAGCTGATAGGGTCATCGTGATAGAAGTCCACTACCTTAAGTTCTCCATCAGTGGCTTTTTTGAGGTGTTTGACCTCGTCAGTTAGCTCTTGCATTAGCTTTTTGGCATCAACCTAGTCTTGGGCACTAGGTAAGATAGTAGGTTGATGATGTTGTACCGTATACAGGTTAGATTGTTGGACAGTGGGCTAGAAAGAAGAAAGATGTGTGGTTGGAGGCTGCACTTGCGGAATGTTTGTAGTGGGTGGTACTAGGGGCAGCGCATTGTAGGTAAGGGGTTGCTGTTGTTGTTGTGGTTGTACTTGAGAGATGTTAGTGGGTAAAATTGTATGAGGCAGTATGTTATAGTGAGGGGGTTGATGCGGTTGAGCACCAATCATAGCCCATTGTCCGATCACGCTTTGTGTTGGGACACTCTAAACTTGTTGAGTTACAGTGGTGAAAGGGGTTCCTTGGGTTTGGATCCACGGTATATAATGAGCGGATGTAGAAGTCAGTGTCACATGTGACATCCCGATCACTCTGGGTGGGAAGGTTACTCCTACATTATTTTGAGGAGGATGTATCTGCGAGAATGGGGATACTGTTGCAACGGGGGGAATAGCAAGGGGAAGTGTGTTGAGTTGCGTATCAGTTACAGGAGGGATAGGGATAAGCGTGGATGGTTCCTGTTGAGGTATCTATGCTTGGGTGACTTGGAACAATGGGTTTGCATAGGTTTGTGGGTTGAGAGTATGGTACGAATCTTCGTGCTTGGACTAAGCTGCAAAGTCATCCTCCTCTTCCAATTGAGGATTTGCCACAAACTAGTCTAGAGACTGATTCCTTAGTAGGAGGAGCTGTGAGATGAGCTCAGAGTAGTGCTCTGGGAGAGGGATGATATCATACGGGGAAGGAATGAACTCATGTCCTTCCCTATGAAAGAGTTCATATTGTCTCTTAACCTCCATTTCGGTTTGATCCACGGTTAGGCTGGTTTGTATTTTTATGCATATGAAATTGTATTGCTCCTGGGTTATAATGTTAAATGATGGGTTTCTCCCTTGCAATCTGAGAGATCGGCGAGGCCCTGTCGTGGGTTGTACTACTGGTTGTTGAACGGCCATGGGGCCTACGATGTCTATGATGGGCTTGGTTGAAGCGTTGGGGTTCGTAGTGTTCATGATGAGTGGTTGTGAATATAACACGGTGGAAGGGATATGAAACTGGTATACTTATCAGAGCGTACACCTAAGTTCATAGCATACAGTGTATAGACTAGATCTCAGCGTATAGGCTTTAGTGACTGGCGTACAGAGATAGCCTAAAGCGTACCGCGTAGACTAAGCAGCGTGTAGGCAGGGTCTACAACATACAACATAGATTGAGCAGTCTGTAGACAGAGTGTACAACGTACAGCATGGACTGAGTAGCATGTAGACAGGGTCTACAGCATGCAGCATATAGGTAGACTGAGCAGCGTGTAGACAAGGTCTACAGCGTGCAGCGTACAAGTAGGCTGAGTAGCGTGTAGACAGAGTGTACAGCGTACAGCGTAGACTGAGCAATGTGTAGATAGAGTGTACAATGTATAGGTAGGCTGAGCAGCATGTAGACAGGGTCTACAACATATAGCGTAGACTGAGCAGCGTGTAGACAGGGTCTATAGCATGCAGCGTACAGGTAGACTGAGCAGCGTGTAGACAGGGTCTATAGCATGCAGCGTAGATTGAGCAGCGTGTAGACATTGGGAATTCTATAGAACGGGGTATAGATCCAAGAATTTTGGAGCCAGGTTTGGTGTCAGTGCGATGTGAATATGGGAAGATCGAGGTATGAGATCAAAGTAAGTTTAAACAGTTTCAGGCCCTCCTTCTAGCGTCATTTTCTGTACTGTCCAAAATCTTCGGTCTCCGGCTGGAATGAAATAGAAACCAGGAGATCCTCAAACAAGCACAGAAGATCCTACCTTCGCTTGAGGGCAAGCTGGAATTAATGAAGGTAGAGTACCTTGAATGGTCCACACATGGATCAGACAAGGATTTCCTTGAACATACACTGTTATTCTGTACACTGGGTTATACGTAAACGGTGTAACTAATGTCAAACGGAGCGTAAACGTACAGAAACGTAAACAATAAGCATACAATAATGAACGAAAACTGTAACAAATCTTAGCAAAAGAAATGTGGCAATATTATTGCGAAATGAAAAGTTACAATGCATCGGTCTAACGCAGTTGTGAATCTGACACAAGGCAGACAAAAAGCCTCGGTGGATGTGGAGGGATAATGGTGTGCTGTTTTGAACTACAGGCACAACGTGAAGGCTGTATGCTCAGCGTGCAGGGTTAAGGTCCAGCGTACATGATTTTTTTTGCTCTGGTTTCTCAGTGTCTCTGTTCCCCTTTTTTTTGTCTCTGGTTTGCCCAAAATTGCCAACCACGATCTAGTGAAAAATTGGGATTTTCATACAAGTTTAGACGTTAGACTCGGATCTGATAGGGGATGATTGGCTGTGGAGTGCTGGACTCTCAGGTCGAGTGACATATGGCACGTTGATCGAGTGCGAAAGAATGAAATTTTACAAGTGTACAGCATGTTGCACGCCAATGTATATTGCTGTATGCTAGCGTATATTGCTGTACGCCAGTGTATACATGCTGGGCGTGTGAACTCAGCGTACAGACTTGACTAAAAGAAGAGGAGTCATTCGGCCCTCAGATTTAAATTTGGATGTCACAAGAATGCTGCCTGTGGACGTTCAACTCGGTTGGCCTTGATCTGACACGGTTCTGGAGAGCTTTGATTGGTATACGTTGTGCTACACACTGGGCGTACACATTGTACATGCTGGGTGTACACGCTATTTATACACGCTGGGCGTACAGGATGTACATGCTAGGCATATACACTGGGCGTACATGCTGTTTATACATGTTGGGCATACGGGATGTACATGCTCAGCGTATGAACTCCAAAGTGTATGATGTCGAGACCAGAATTTGACTTTTTGGAGCCCATGATGACACCTAATAATTGCTCCGTTCCTGTGAATTGATGCCTTGTACAAAATCTTGCTCTGAAGTGCCATTTCCATGCCGTCTTTGGGATCGCATGCTAGGCATACATGTTAGTCGTACGTGCTGAGTGTACATGTGAGACGTGCATGCTGGGCATGTACGCTGGACGTATATGTTGGGAGTATACGCTGGGCGTAGACGCTGGATACTACATACTTAGTGAAAACCCAGTATCTTGAGCTCCGAAGTCACAATGTTTGATGTTAGATGTCTCCGTGGTTGTTTGCGGGTCCTAGGGAACCATTTCTTGTTGAGTTCAACTCTGCTTGGAGTTGTCTGTGGGGCCCTTAAGCTTCAGTCATGCTAGGGAGCGTCATGACTTAGCTCGACTCTTGTTGGAGAAGTACTAAGCTTAGAATTTTATGGTGTTTCAGCATCCTTTTTCATTAATTCTATCAATGGTTTGGCAATCTTGGAGAAGTTCTCAATGAATCTCCTGTAGTAGCCAGTGTGTCCAAGGAATGACCGAATGTCTTCGATAGTTTTTGGTTGTCGGGTGATTCCTTGGATGAATTTAACTTTGTTTGGGTCTACCTCTATTCCTGACTGTGAAATCTTATGCTCTAGTACTATGCCCTCTTGAACCATCATATGGATTTTCTACCAGTTGAGCTTTAGGTTAGTTTCAACACATCATTTCAGTACTTGCTCCAATTAGTCTAGGGCTTGATCAAAGATTGTCTCATAAGTGGAGAAGTCGTCCATAAAGACTTCTACTCTGTTCCCTATTTACTGTTGAAATATGCTTAGAACTAAATGTTGAAACGTGGTGGGAGCATTGCACAAGCCAAATGGCATTTTTTTATATGCAAACATTCCCCAAGGACTAGTGGACATTCTTTTGGCTTGATCTTCTGGTGCTATTCGTATTTGATTATATCCACTATATCCATCCAATAAACTATAATAGTGATGCCCTGCTATAGTCTCTAAGACTTGGTCAACGAATGGCAATGGGAAATGATCTTTGAATGTTGCCATGTTCAATAGCCTAAAATCTATACACACTCTCCATTTGCCTCCCTTCTTAGGCACAATTACTAGAGTAATAACCCATTTGCTATCCACAATGGGGTATATGAACCTAGCCTTAAGAAGTTTCTCTATCTCTTCTTTTACTATCTGTTTCAATTTCGGGTTCAATTGCCTCTGCAGTTGTTTTCGAGGCTTTATGGAGGGGTCTGTGTAAATCCTATGCTGGCATATCTTAGGATCTATTATGGTTAATTCAGGGTATGACCAGGCAAAGGCTATTGACCATTTATTTATCACCTTTATCAATCTCTCTTTTTGCTTGGGAACAAGCTTCACGTTGATGATTACTAGTTTTCTGTTTTCAAGGGTCATGTATTCCAGATCGGTGGGTAATGGTTTTAGATCTAGGGGCTCTTGTCTAAATTCCTCAGGAATCTCCAACTTTCCCTAATTAATGTTTTCAAAGTTGAGGGTTGGAAGTTGGAAATGAACTTGCTCTAGTGTGTTTGTGCTTTCAATGTAAGCACTAGTTATCCCCTCAGTTAGTTCCATGCATGTTATCGAGTTGCTCTCTTGATTAGCCATCAGCCACTAGGTGTTTTCTTGTCATGTGGCTATTACATATAGGCACTTTTGTATGTCAATATCTTGTGCACATCGATTGCACGCAGGCAATGTTAAACTTCGTATCACCCATGATTTCTGCATGCAATGGCACCCTGTGTCACTATATGTGATGCATGGAACTTTCTTCTTCTTAATCTTTTCAAAATTATTCTTCTTGGATATTTCTAGGGAAAGATTGTGAATTCCTAGGCATGCATGTATTGTACTCAGCCATGCCCTTCCCATTATTATTTGGAAGTCCCCTTTGTCATTGTTTATTTGGATTACCAGGAAATCAGATAGGTATGACCAACCACCCACCGTGGTAACAATGACCTCAACTTGTCCCAAAGGAATAGTGATGGACTGGTCAGCCAACTCTAAGTGAATATTTCTCTTCTTGAGTGGAGGCAGGTTCCAGGTTTTATACAATTCTTGTGAGATTAAGTTGACTCCAGAGCCTGAGTCAAGAAGGGCCTTATGAGGTTCATTCCCAGTGACTTGGAGATAAATTAGGGGGCTTCTAGGATCAGAGAATTTCTTGGGAAGGTGGCCTACCCTAATCCAGTCAGTAATGGTATGTGTTAACATAACCATGTGCATTGGGCTTAATTTTTTTTGAAGGGGGTCCCGAAACTTTATTTGGTATGGAGGTGTTTAGATGCTCAACCGCTTGTGATAGTGAGGGCTTAATTGGATTATTGGATCTGAAGAAGGGTCTCTTTGGTGAAAGATTATTAGGACCCATTGTGGCTTGAGGATTCGAAGCCCTAATGACCTTGGGTTGTTGTGGTTGAGTAGGGAATACCCCTTGCATTGCTGGAGCGGTTGGTAGTGGAGCTGTTGGTGTGAGAGGGGCAGATGGATTTGGAGGATAGTATGCATGTGGTGTGTTTTTTCTAGGAGAAGGAGTCTTATAATACTCCTAGGCTCAGTAGTGTCGTCATGGAGTCATCTGACTAACAAAGTTAGGTGGAGAGACGGGCTACTGCACGTAGTAGCCATATGGATCTGGTTTCTAGTAAGGGTATTGTTGTCTAGGTGGTGGCATCCCCCATGACTGTGGGTATTACCACTACTAGTATTGCCTAATAGGTTGTGGCATAGTTCCACTTGTATAATATGTTAATGGTTGGTGGAATTGCCTCAGGTTACCTTGGGGATAAGGTAACTGTTGGGGTGCTTGCCTTCTGTTAAGTCTTGGGTTGAGTGCATACACCCTGGACTCTTGCAGATGTGAGATTATTGGGCAACATCCCTTAAGATGGTCATATTGGTAGATCTCACATCCACCATCATTGTCTATGTCAAAATCCACAACCTCATTGGCGATAGTCATTTTTTCCTTACCCTTGTTATGTGCATGGCCTGAATCTCTCAGCTTTTTCTTATCATGATCACTACTTCGCTCCTCCTTACACTCCTCTATGATTTTTAGGACAGTTTTAATTTTACTATCTAAGGAGCTCCATATTTCATCTACCTTAGCCAACACTTTTGTTGTTAATTTCTGAAGCACCAAGGTTTTGCTATTCACCAACTCTTCGAGTGGTGACTCATCCTCTTCCTCATAGAATCTCACTCCCCTCTTTCGGAGGGAAGGATCGTGGTTGTACTCTTCCATGCTTTCTCTTTTCTGTAGCTCCCCTTCTTCCTTAGCTACTTGCTCCAACAATCTATGAACTTTGTGGGACCTAAGTTCAGATAATATCCCTTGGGCATATGTCCCAAGGGTTCTCCTAGTTTCATGTCTTAGCCCGTTTATGAGATGGCAGAGTTGATCCTGTTGTGCGTAACCATGACCTGGAAAACGATGTAGCAATGCATAATATCAGCCCATGGCAGCATCCAAGGGTTCATGATTACCTGGCTTCCATCCTTGGATCTACTTATGCAAGTTGGACACTCTGCAATACGCTTGGTATTTATCATTAAACAATACTAGCATTGTACTCCACCTCTTAATGGTTTCCGGTTCTAAGGACTGGTACCAGCTTTTTGCTTCCTTTATGAGTGTCCTAGGGAACAACTTTAACTTCTACCACTCATTTTCAATATTTTGCAAGGCACAGGCATCACGGAATGCCTGTAAGTGATCCTACGGATCAACATTGTATCCCCCTTCGAATCGTGGGATATTATTCATGTCTAGTCTCTTGATCCAGCTATCTTTTTGGTGCCTTGTAGGTATTCTCACAGCCTCTGTAATGTCTAACATACTCTAGGTTACTAGTAGGGTTTCTTCATGATCATCTCTCTCATGCCTACATGGTTCCCTACTTTCTCTTCTTTCATGCCTTGATTCCCTAGAATGCTCTCATCCTCACTCTCCACTCTCTTGTCGAGGTCTCTCATTTTGCTTACCCTTATCCTCACCATTGTGCTCTTTGTGATTGCATCCTGATGTGGAAGGAGAGGGTGAATGATGCGATGAAGGGGAAGAAGAAGGGGAATCATAGCCATGATGATTTTTCTTACCTTCTCTTCAGTGTCTATGGCCTCGATCATGATGACGATCAGATTTCCTGCCTTTGTCATGTGTTTGTGTTCCCTCATCGAACACTTGGTGTTCATGGGAATCAGAACTAGGGTTGTGTCTTGTAGAGTGTAGGTTCTGATACCCCACCTTCTCACTCTCATTAGGAGGGGGAACATCATTTTGTGGATAACCTATTGAAATAGGTTCACCACCCTTAACTTCTCTTATGACAGGTGAAGCGTTGTGGGGTCCTTTTCCCTTCAACGATGTGTGATAGCTTTCCTTCTGTGAGTCCCTTAGACGTTGCACTGCTATGGGATGGTAATCCCTTATGTCATAATCTTCTACAATGTATTCAATGTATAATTCCGTCATGCCTATCTGTGCAAGAGCATGAAGGAGCATGTTAGGCACTGCCCGATCTAGAGGTAACACTATGTTACCTTGCAAGTCTTTCCAACACAGTTGTTCATCCTGATGGAGGATAAAGGTAAAATTAGGTATATACTCATCATGATGAGTATACACTACCTGATACTATTGAGGAACTGGTGGTTCTTGGTTATGTGTGTTAGACCGACTATCTCTTGTGTGATCCCTAGGTGGTGAAGTGCTTTTATGAGGAGAAGAAGACATTGTTATCTTTTTGGTGTGCTATTGACCGTTGTTTAATTTTTTTTCTGATTAACCCTAAGGGTTCGTTTAAGCTTCCCAGCGATGTGGGTGATTTCCTATGTTCTACTTAGCACACAAATAGCTTAGTCCCTGACAACGGTGCCAATGATGAGTGATGAGGTACCCCTACACTCAACCATATGAATACGAGCGTTACACACGTGATTCGGTCAAACTCCACAGACTAAGTGCCTACACACCTTATGGAACACTTAAGGTTAATCATTCATTGTCTTCCTAGACTTACTTGTATGGTTAAGTAAGTCTGAGGTATGTGATTTTTATATCTTTTATGTTTTATCGCCTATGCTAATGAGGGAAAGGGTGAAGAGACTAAGTAACTAACTAAGTTCTAATGCCTAGCATTAGTATCCATTTCCACTTTCCATTCACACCTTAAACCAATGCAACCTTCTAGGATTACCAAATGCTATTCGTTATTGGGATTACCAAGCGTAACGCACATGCTCGAAGCGGTCATACTGAATGCACTTAACTAGGAGTGTTGAGGGTTGAGAAAGATTAATTAACTAATAAAGCATTTAAACAATTGATAATAATTAAAGTCCTAATTAGCTTAGTCCATGCACTGCAAGGTTTATCCAAACAGTTCATCTTTATTTTCGTACACAAACTTGTGCTCAAGTACAATATTTTTTCGAATAAAGATCCGTTCACTTTGGAACTCCTACAACAGGCACATAGAAATTACTCTAACTCTGGAATGAAAAAATTGCAAGAGTTTGGCTAAGGTCTAGATCTAGATTGAGAAACAAGGGAGAGCCACCTCTTATTTATAGATTTTGCGGTGCACTACGATATTGCGTACGTGATATCGCAGGGGAAGATGCGATATCGTGAGGGATGCGATATTGTGTACGTGATACCTCGGCCCATGCTATATCACATCCCATCAATGCTTGTGATTCTTTTGAGTTTGCCCCCATATGTAGACCTTTGTGTTGTAATTTTTCCAATCTTGATTCTTCTGGGAAAGCAAGTCCATTTGTAATTACTGCTCAATCAATTCCCGTGTGGCCTCATTTTTGCCTCTAAGTGCTATCCAATATCAGGCATACTCTATCTTAGAGGTACGCTAGGTGTTGTCTCCCTGAGCTCTAGTTGCCAAGAAATCATATCTTGATTGAAGATTTCTACTTTTTGTATCCTAGCTAGCCACTCTCTCCTACAACTTGTGCATGTGTTTCCACAGGTGCTCATTTGAGCACCTACAGATCCACAACACCTTTACATAGTAAAGCGCACACTTGTTCGAGGCCTCGTACATGCAACAAGATACTTGATCAACCTTAGGAGGGAGATCAGGGAGGGCACCCACCTTGGCCACCTTGCTCAAATCCCACCGAAGCTTAGGACCTATAAGCATGCAACAAGCAATCAACCTTAGCCAATAACTAAGCATGCAAGCAATAGAACAACATAGCAAAACAATATTGCACATCCTAAGCTCAAGATCTACTTGTTGTAGGAAGTCCACCATGTCCTCAATGATACCTTCTATGAAGGTAAATTTATTGAGCATGTCTATCCATGGCTCCCTGTAGTAGGTAGACGTGGGACCGCTAGTAGGGACATCTGATGCTACAACACAATGATGCAATTAACATATAATTGAATAGCTAAAGATGAAAGAGCAAGTGAGCAATGATAGATGGCAATCCAAGATAATTACCTAGCAAGCCCTTAGGTGTGAGTGTAGGGGGCTCACCTAACTATACACCATTGAATAAGCAATCGAAATCACCCCCATCAGGGTGGAGCAACCTCGCTTCCTCCAACTATCAAAGGATCTTTGTTGCACCAGGTAACTCATCCCCATGAGCTTCCCCCTACTTAGCTTAAGAAGGTGCTTATTTTGCTACCACCTTAGCCACTACTCTTGCAACCCTCTCTCCTATCTTTGTAATTAACATATATACATACATAACAAATTAGCACATTAGTACACATATGCACATAAAAGAAGATATAAAAACATAATTATACATAAAAATACCATTTTGCATCTAGGAAATTTACAAATACTAACTTGTAACCTCTAAGCATAAATTGTGAAGCCTAATATGGATCTTCTTGTTACTTGGCCTCCCAACCTTAGAGGAAACCTCCTCCATAGGATGTGGGCTCTTAATCTTTACCTTAGATGGTCCCACCATCTCTGTAATATATCGATCTACCTTAGTCACCTCCTTAGTACCAATTGAGGGGCCCTCACCTACGCTGGCACACAAATAATGTGATTACCCCATGGAACCCTTAGTTGTTACAAATAATGACTCACCAATCTCCTTTGGGAGGGGGTCCTACGCTCATGTGCTCATGAACATGTGCTTAATCCATGGCTTAGATAGTTGCTATAGTCCTACACAGCTGATTGCCCACCATCATGCACAACTAAGAGCTCCATGAATCTTTGTAGGTATCCTACAAAGAATGTGAAGTGAACATAGGACCTTACTTGGAGGTTAAACCATAGCCTAGAGATCTTCACGTGCAAGCTAGTAGCTATATAGGTAGCCCAATTGAACCTTGTCCCCTCCAACAACACCTCTTTCATCATTCATGCCTGCTCCACTGCAAGGATCTTCCCTTGGGAGAGCAACTTTGGAAAAGCACAAGCACGAAAAAGACAGTAGAGGTCTAGCACCTCAGGCACAAGCACGTCCTTAATTGGTATGCCCTTGTGAGAATGGGTGGCCTCCAACCACTCCTTGACCTTTCCTCTATGGTCCACCTTCCTACTAGCCTTATCAACAATTGTTGGGCCATTAGTAGGTAGTCCAAAGAGGTCGACAAAGATGGCCTTGCTAAAGTTAAGCACTACTGTCATACTACGCACTTGGATTACAAACTACCTAACGTCATTGCTGAAGGAGTTGATGATGATGACCATTATGGCCACCAGGATGCTCAGGCTAAGGGCCAAAAATAGGTCTATCAACCCTACGTGCATGAGCCTAGTAGTTAGTGTATCTAAGACCTTATGACACAACCAGTATTGTGCACCCTCCACATCACCATACTTCATGATGAGGGTGGCCTCTATGCAGCTTGTGGTGATCATTATCACCTCACCTAAGGCAACCACCACTACAAAAAAAGGCAAAACAATGTTAGCATCATGTAAATATAAACTAACAGGCATATATGAGCAACTACATAAGCCAAAACATAGGTGCATACATGGCATAAATGGGATGCAAGACGAGGGTGGCGTTGCAAGCATCTCCTTGGTGTTAATCACATTGATGGCCCACTCCTCATCCAACTAGCTATGGATCCTACATCATTCGTATGTCTTTGGATAATGAGTAGGGTAGACCTCTAGATTGGATCCCACTTGCTGAAGCATGGTTTTCTGAACATTCAAGCTAGAAGAGAACACCTCCAAGGTGGTGTGGGTTAAGGCTATAACATCTACCTCATCATGTAGGCCCTTCTTGTCAACTCTAAACCTGACATTAGTCATGAGCCATTAGAAATGTGACATGAGTTAGTAGTAAAAAATAAACTATGAAAGCCATAAATGCACTTAACCTTTGATGCATTAGATAGTTCTAGGTGGGTTCTGAAACAGGATGTGCACTTGCAGTGCAATGAAAAGGGTGTTGCTCTTATTGTAGCAAGCAAACCCCATCATGTGCCATATCCTGGATAGGTGCCAAGTGCTCCTTAGAGCTCTACCTGAACCACCTACTCCATTACCACTAGTAGTAGGCTCATCTAGCATAAACCTCAAGATGTCTCGATTAGCCTTGGGTAGCAACATCTCAGTGATGGCATTAGCAGCCTCCATCACCAAGTGTGACCACATGATCACACTAAATTGCTACAACAAGTACTCTAGGAACTCACAAGCCCTTGGCCTAAACCACATCACCTAAACACCCATCTGCATATTTGGTGTAGGTGTGTTAGGGATAGGCTCACTCATGTAGCATAGGATGCTTACGAGCTTCACAATGATTAAGATAGGCTTTAGCAGCACCCTTCAACTGCAAAGTAACAAAAAAAATGTTAGTATACACACGTAGATGCAAATTTTGGCATTAAATCATTAAGATAAGCTAGCAAAATTAACATAATATAACATGGACTAACAAAAATTCCTAATTTTTGCAATGTGCTTTGGGGCCCCACGGGTATAAGATGTCAACTAATACATTGGATGTGCCTAGTACTCACTGGGGTATAACACATTTGCATAAGCTTAGCGTTTCATTTCACAGGTTTAGCAGTTTAGCATCATGCATAATTTATGAAATTTTGGCAAAATTTTTTCTAGCTTTGGGATACCTCAGTGAAGAGTGTAGTCTAAAAAACTACAACTTTTTTATAACTTTGGACTACCCCAGTAGAGAGCGTAGTCTAGGAAAGAGGAAGGAAAAATTTTCTAACTTTGTGAGCACCTCGACTACACTCTCTATGGAGCGTAGCCCTGAAAATATAACTTTTGGATCTAACATTTTGTCAAACATTTTTCCCATGCATGGGCACCATAGTCTTGGCTACCATCCCATTGTCCTTTGCATCCTATGCTCATGCACGCGGTGTCATGCATTGTGCCCCACCATGCCTTGTGCATTGCATCCTACCATGGCATTGTTTGTGGTGTTCATTGTGCCCTATGTGCCTTGCATCATTTTGACCACTCACAAGAAAGTTTTTCAAGAAAAAAAAGGGAACAAAAAATGTGCAATGCTCCCCTCCCTTCATCATTGGAACCACTGTAGTGATGCCAAGCTATTGCAATTGTGTCACGGTATGTTCCCTATGCTCTGTAACTCGCCACTCATAATTTTTTTTTTTAAAAAAAGACAAATACAAAAAAAAATGCACCCTAGCCCTAAGCACCCTCAACGCATAGGGCACAATTGCTTTGTAGCCCTGGCGGTGTGCTATAGGGCATAGTAACCTACACGATTCCTGTGCTCCACAACGCATCTAGGCTCGGCCCATGGTTCTTAGTAAAATTTTTCTTTTTCAAAAAGAGAAGCAGAACACAGAAAATGTGCCCTAGTTGTGAGCATCCTCACCATCACCCTAATCCTTTCCCCCTTATCACTATGCTGTCAAAACTTGTCGTGCCTCCCCACTTTACCCACCTCCCCAACCTTGCAGTTGGCCATCCTTGACCATCACTAAGGCTAGAACCTTGAACTCTTCCTCACCTAGCCTACACCAAAAAAAATGCAAAACAAACCCCTATTGCCGCACTCGTAGTTGCACTGGTAGCCACTGTGGACATGACCTCTAAAACCCTACCAGAACCCATGCAAAGAAAAAATAAACAATGGTCAAAACCCCCCTTGCATCCATGCATGTACTTCCTAGTTGCAATAGCTGAAATGATGCATGGCAGTAGCAGCCCCTACCATGGCAGGGCACACCAATAATCTACGCCCCAATGCCCAAACCCTCACCAAAGAAAATGACAAAAATAACAAAAGAAAAGAAAGGGAAGAGCATAGTTGGGGTACTTGGTAGATGTTGATGACCTCCTCTCCTCCACGTGTGCCTATGGCAAGCAACCCAATGCTTGTTCCCTCTCATTCATGTTCATCAGTCTTGGATGTTGGCATCCACTTCAGTGTGTCATCTTGCTCCAACTATGCTCTCCACTGGTAGCACAAAACAACAATGGCAAGACTACGCTCTAGGTGTTGTGTTTTGACAATAAGAAAATGACAAATTACCCATGGTAAAATGTGCCGATATACCCTCACAAGGTCATTTAATGATCCATCAATTTGGGACTACATGCCACACTTTTTGTTACCCAGTGAACACCCAAACCAATTTTATTTTTGGGTGGGAGCATAGTTTGGTGAGAGTGTAGTCACCTATACTTAGACAAAATTTTCAACTTTTTGTTGCCCAATGAATGCACAAACTAATTTCACTTCCCAAGCATAGCCATCCTTCCTTGGAATGGCACATTTGATGAGTCTATAGTTTGGTAAGACATAAAATTGGCATGCACAACTTGTCGAGGCCTAAAACTGACACACACATGCTTACCCTTCTTTATAGCCCTTATGCATACTTAGGAAAATTTTCATCACATTGCTTTTTTATTCATTTTTGCACATTAACTTGGTTAAGATAGGTGCTAATTAATGTCTTGCTAGTTTTTTTGGAGGAATACGACATGGCCATGCATGAGTAGATCCTCTCACCTCTGGTCTTCACTAGGCCTCATGGCGATATTAAGTGATGCATTGACCCATATTGCTTAGACCTTGAGCCTATAACCTATGCTGAATACATAACATCCGTAGAGGCACCACTAGACTAGCCTAACCATCTAGTTAAGGCTCTTGATCTAGAGGTAGGGGATGTCACATAGGATTCCCTTGTTGAGATCCCCATGACAACACTTAATGACGAGGCAAAAACACTAAAATTAAGCTCCTCACTAGATCCCCAACATGTCCAAGACATTGCTAAGGTGCTAAATGATAACATCAAGGCCTTTGCATGGTCATACAAGGACATGCTAGGCCTAGATCCTTGGCTAGTCCAATAAAATATCATTCTCGATCCCTATATTAAACCAATAAAAAAAATTGTGCAAGGTTAGACCTAAGGTGGTGTTGGTCATCTGTGATGAAATCATCAAGCTTTACAAAGTTGGTTTCATCAGGGCCATTGACTAGGTAGATTGCATCATCAACATCATATTTGTGCCCAAGAAAAATGGAAGTATATGCATTTGCATAGACTTTCAAGACCTAAACAAGGCAACCATCAAAATTTTTTTCCATTGCCCAGTATTGATCAATACCATGGCTAGACATGCCTTGTTATCCTTCATGGATGGGTTCTTGAGCTACAACTAGATTAGGATCAACCTTGAGCACCAACTCAACACAACCTTCATGACCCCTTGGGGTACATTTTGTTATACCATGATGCATTTTGGACTTAAGAACATAGGGGTAATGTATCAATGCACAATGACATATATCTTTAGCGATTACATGCTAAGCTTGCTCAACAAATACGTCAATGACATTGCAATTAAGTCCAAAGTGACCCACAACCATGCAAATGATCTAGACTTAGTGCTTATATGTTGCTTAAAGCATGATCTTAGGTTAAACCCCAAGAAGTATGTTTTCGGTGTCAGAACAGGCTGAATTCTTCTCTTTATAGTATCCGAAGTAGGGATATGCATAGACCTTGACAAGGTTAAGGCCATAACCAACTTAGCACCTTTGGCCAATCTTAAGTAGCTATGAGGGTTATAAGGTAGATTACAATTCATACGTAGGTTTATCACATGGTTAATCGATAAGTTATAGCCAATGCAACATCTGCTCAAGAAAGGAACTCACTTCGAGTGGACAACTCAATGTCAACAAGCATTTGACAACCTTAAGCAAGAGCTGGCTTAACTTCCTATGATTCACCCTCCATGAGAAGATAAACCTTTTTACATTTACCTTGCCACTTTTGACACGTCCATCACTGTCTCTACATTGCCAAAAGTAAGATGATGACATAGATATCCCAGTTTACTACTTGAGCCATGCCTTAGTAGCCCATGAAGCAAAATAAAATGATGTGGAAAAGCACTGCCTTGCCTTAGTCTTCTCACTTAAGAAGTGAAGGCATTACCTTTTCCATATCCAAGTCAATATCATTTGCAAAAATAACATACTCTGAGCAATCACAAAAAACATCTATGAAAGTAGTCGTATTGTGCGATGGAAATCAATAACAGTGGAGTTTGACCTACACAACATTCCACAAGCCTCAACAAAAGGTTAAGCTATAGCCGCACAACTCATAGCTTCACCAATAAACGATCAAGCAACCATAGATTCGAAATTCCTGGATGAACACATTAGTAGCGTTAGTCAAGTGCCTAACAACTATGAGGTACTCTTGCATTTGAATTGAGCTTAAACCTCTTAAGGAGGTAGCATCGATGTCATTATCACATTTCCCTATGGGGAGATCTAACCCTTCACATATTTTTTTACATTCCCTTGCACTATCAACATGGTGGAGTATGAAGGTCTCCTCCGAGGTATCCTTGTAGCACATGACCTAAGGATTTAACACCTAGCAATCCAAGGCGACTCACAATTAGTGTTCAACCAAGTGATAGAGGTTTACACCTACAAGGTCCAACATTTATAGCCTTACTGTGACCTGGCAAAGCACTTTCTTAAATACTTTGCAATAGCAAATGTTCAACATGTTCCTCAGAATGAAAATGCCATAGCCAACGCACTAGCAACATTAGCCCTAAGCATCACACCTGACATGTTCCATGCATTACCTACCTCGGTGGTGGGTTGCACTATGCCTATCACAAAAATCACTGACATTGCATCCATAGCCACAGTAAACACAACCCATATAGGAGAGTGGTACGATGACATCAAGGCGTACCTTCTACAAGATGAGCCTCTACAACATTTAACTACTGCTCAAAAGGATGTAGTACATAAACGTTTGTGATAGTACGTCATCATGGGTGATAACACGTTATGTTGCAAATCCTATAATGGCATACTACTAACCTGCGTAAGCAATAGTAGAGTGCAAAAAATTGTCAAACAAGTTCATGAGGGACTATGTGGAGGCCACATAGCACCTAAGGCGATGGTAGTGAAAATTAGACAATTAGGCTATTATTGGCCTTCCATGGATCATGATTACATCTGGAAGGTCAAAACATGCAACATGTATCAAAGGCATGGTAGCTTAATGCACATGCCATCGACTGAACTGCACACAACACAGATCACATGGCTTGGACATCATTGGATCCATAATTCCTAAGTCCTCCGTAAGACATAGCTTCATAATAATCACAATTGAGTATTTCATCAAGCAGGTTGAGACTATTTCCTTTAGAAAGACAACATCACAACAAGTTTGCAAATTCATGCCTAATAACATAGTGACTCTTTTTGACTTACCCATAACCATAGTAATAGACAATGAGCCACAGTTTAGCAATGCCAAAACTAAAGCCTTTTGTGAGTGCTTTGGTATCAAACATTCCTTCTTGTTGCCATAATACCCTTAGTCAAATGGCCAAGTGGAGGCCACTAACAAAGTCATCATCAACCTTCTAAATAAGATTCTATGTAGTAGCAAATGATTATGGCACAAGCAATTAGTCTATACACTCTAGGCCTACCACATAATACACTGAACAACGAAAGGTAAGATACCTTATAGTCTTGTCTATGGGTCTGAAGCAATCTTGCCACTTGAATTACAAGTTCCATCACTTTGGTTGATCCTCTTCAAATTCATTGATGAAGCTCAAAACAATGAGTTGGAAACTATAGACCTTGACTTAGTAGAGGAGGAGTGCATGTAGATGCTTGATTGCATTGAATGGTACTAAGAAAAGCAATGACAAAAGCACCATCACAACTAGCACCAACATCTAATCAAGAAAGGGGACCTAGTCCTCAAGGCCATTTGCAAACCCATGAACAAGTTCTCAGCCAACTAGGAAGGGCCTTTCTTGGTTGCTAAGGCCTATGACAATGGAGCATTCAAACTTGCTAATCAAGATGATAACGAATTTTCCAATCTAGTGAATCATTCGTACCTGAAGCTATACTATGCCTAGCATGCAATGTCACATATCAATTCAACATGGTAAGCATCCATCCTCTATGATGTTAAACTAGCATAAGGTAAGCACTTGTCTGCTGTGACGTTAAATTGGCGTCCATACCATTTGTCTGCTATGATGTGAAACTAGCACAGAGCACTTGTCTGCTATGATGTTAAACTAACATAGCCTATCCATTATGATGTTAAACTAACATAGTCTATCTGCTATGATGTTGAATTGGCACAACCCATCCACCACGATGCTAAACTAGCATAGCTCATCTTTGGGTCATGCCATTAAATTGACACAACAACATTTGTCCTTGGGTTATGACATTAAATTGGCACAATAACATTCATTTGCTATGATGCTAAACTGGCATGCAATAATCTACTAAGACTATAAACTAGCACATCATGGTCTATCAAGATCTTAAATTGGGTTTGCAATCAACCAAACATGGTTCTATAAGTAATCAAGTGAGAATAATTCTAATTCCTCATTTCCTTCATTTTTCTACATCACATGAGTGGGGATCCTACAGTCTTAGAATGGAGCACTTGCAATCGACGTAGCCTTGGGATCACTTGCAGCATCATGACCCCCAAGAATTTTGCTATTTTTTTTGAGCTATTTCCATCACTTTGGCCATTGAACCACTTGCAGCATTATGCGNNNCCCCCCACCATTTTGCTGATTTTTTGAGCTCTTGCAGCATCATCACCCTCGGGTATTTTTCTGGTTTCTTGAATACTTGTGATTAGTGTAGCCTTTGGAGAACTTGTAGCATCATCAACCCTGACATTTTATTTTCATTTCATATTTTGTGTGTTTTCTTGTCTTCTTGGAGTTGTGTTTGTAGGGTAAAGCCTTGAGGCGGTCATGCAAAGATGCATCTTATCATAGTAGCAAGTCACCACATTGTTCTAATGTGCATGATTGGACTAGCCAAGCCTCTCAAGAGTGCACATCCCTACTACCCTATTATAGCCTACCTACACCCATTCCTATATCTCCATACCCTTGCATTCCCCCACATAGTCAATGATTGCAAAGCCCTCTGATGCACACATATTGTGAACACATGGCATCCTTTGCAAGTTAAACCATAGAACCCAAGGTAGACATAACATAATTTGTCCCATGGGGAGCCTCTATTGGCTGGTCAAACCCCATGTGGATGTAACATAAGTCATCCTAAGGAGGAAACACCTATCCTATAGATGTGATGCAGTTTTGCAAGCATTAAAGTAAAGCCCATCTAGTGGCATGCAGTCCACTTGATGGAAAGCACCTTGCAACTAGCATTTAGCAATATGTAGGACCCAAAGCAAGTTCACCCCATAGCAAAAAGAAAAAAGAAAAAGAAAAAAGTAAAAAAAAAAAAAAGCAAAGAACAAAGGAAAAAAAATGGAAAAAAGCATGTTCCCAAGAAAATCAATAGCAATACAATTTCGCAACCAATTGGGCCTTGAATCCACATTGACTCTCTCATGAGCACTTTGATGAGAGGTCAACATTTTCAAAGGCAAGCCACCTTGGTGCCATTGTCCACCATCAATCATGCTAACTTTGCATCTTGAATCATGAAATCCTATTCACACCTCATCTTTCCTTTTATCCCTAGCATATTACCTACGCCTTTTACTCCCAACATACCACCATTCATAACACTCTTGAGCACAGTGCAATGACATTCAATTAGGTACTGAAGAGCAATGTTGGTGCCAAGCCTACTGTGATATTTTGTTGCTCTTTGTTGATGAGCACAGTGCAATGACATTCAATTAGGTACTGAAGAGCAATGTTGGTGCCAAGCCTACTGTGATATTTTGTTGCTCTTTGTTGATGTCTCTCAGGCCACTCCTCTAAACATCAATAAAGAGGGGCCAATGAAACACCACCAAATTTGGGCTATAGCTTCTTGACTATAGATTTGCCTAAGTGTTAGCATGAGGTCACTTTTTACAAATTTTTCTAACTATTGGGACTATGCTCTCCACTGCCCCAGAGTGGTGTCAGCCCAGTAGAGAGAGTAGTCAACTCTAAAAACTAATTTTTTGCGATTTTGTCTAAGTGTAATCATGAAGCAAGAAGCTACAAATTTTTCTAAGTGTTGGAACTATGCTCTCCACTACCCCAAAGTGTAGTCAACTCAGTAGAGAGCATAGTCAACACCAAAGGCTAGTTTGCAAATTTTTCTAAGTGTTAAGCCAACTGCTATAGATTTTTCTAAGTGCTAAGACTATGCTCTCCACTACCCTGGAGTGTAGTCAGTGTAACCATGAAGCAAGAAGCTACAAATTTTTCTAAGTGTTGGAACTATGCTCTCCACTACCCCAGAGCATAGTTAGCTTAGTAGAGAGTGTAGTCAACACCAAAGGCCAGTTTTGCAAATTTTTCTAAGTGTCAAGCCAGCTACTGTAGACTTTTCTAAGTGTAGAGACTATGCTCTCCACTATCCTAGAGCATAGTTAGCATGGAAGGCCTAGTTTTGTAGAAATTTTCTAAGTGCTGAGACTATGCTCTCCCCTAGACCAGAGCGTAGTCAAGTGTAGTCAATTGGAAGCCAATTTCTACAAGTTTTGACAAGCCTTGGGACTACGCTTAACCATAGTTGGAAGTGTAGTTAGCTTTCCATGGAGAGTGTAGTTAGCCTCCCATGGAGAGCATAGTCAACACACAACCATTTTCTGCCAAAGTAGCCCCCAAAGGTAGCTACAACGTAGCACCAGAATTTAGCTTAGCTCCAACACACCTCCAACAAGTGTAGTTAGCAAAAATGTATCTTCGTTGTACTCCTTTTTGGCCCCAAATTGTAACTATGCTTGATCCCACTCAAGATAGTGGACAACATAGTCTCAGAGCGTAGTCTCCAAAGTTGCATTTCTTTAAGTACATTGTGGTCTTTTTGGCACATGCACATATAGTTAGTAGCATAGTCACTGTCTTGTAGTTTTGAAAAGTCCATCAAAGCAAAGTAGAGCACAACACTGCTAGCCTTAGTGGATAGCGTAGTTGGGTGCAGTGTATTTTCAACTGTCCCAATGCCATGTGGTAGTCGATCTGCATTTCATGCTAACCCTAGGTCTATAAATGACCTAGCCCTTGATGTTTTAGGGGTTGGAAAATTTGAAGCACATTTGACATTTTGGCAAGTCGAGGCATTGACAAATTTTGGGTTAGCACTTGGCAAGGTTGCACACCACTATAGCTCATCACAAGACATCGTAGCCCACTACACTTTGCAACAAGCAACCTAGCAAGCACAAACACCATGGTAGAACATCAGTCTTTGTGGCTAGGCACCCTTGAGACTATGACTATGTTGTACACTATGCCTATTATACACCACATACCTTCTTGCCCCTTCTAGCGTTAACTATGCTCAACCCTAGTTGGGGTGGTGTTTCATTCTCTCTCACTCTCTTTCTATGCATTTTAGCATTTTACTTGCATTTTTTGCTATTTTCACACATCGCCACACATTGGCACCTTCATTTTTGGTAAAATTTTTTTACTACACTCACCCCCATTAACACCGTTAACACCACAAACACCACTCAACACTTAGCATTGTTTGACATCACATTTCATAAGTCCTTGTTAGATCGACAAGACCATTTTGGGCATCCCATCTCTACCTCCAGTGGGCCATGACGTGGATGTGGGGTCAAGATGTGCACCCACGAACCCCTCAGTGTTTCAACCATCAACATTTTTGGTCACTACAATAGTAAATAAATAATTATTTTCATAATGCTAGGATAAGAGATGAACTTTTCATAGGAATAGTTATTTGCAAGAGTTGAACTACTTTGTAACCTAGAGTTTGTCCTTGGAAAATCAATTCTCAGTGAATCAAGTTAAAAATTTTTAATTTGAAAAATATAAAAATTTATCTTGGCCAAATAATAGATATATATCATAAATATATAGCTAAATTTAAATGTTCATGCATCCCTATGTTAGTAACCATTTGAGACCCGATTGCTAACAAGTGCCTTGAATAGGGTTTAGGTGCTCATTGATCTCTAGCAACACCAAGGCCTAGATACCTCCAAATAGACTTAGTGGTTAAATGTAAGTATGTGTTTGCTGTTGTGAATGTTGAAATAGTTGGGTTCTATATAAAATTGTAATCAGCTATCATGAAAGAGATTCAACCAACTTTGTAAAATACTGTGAGTTGTTGGAGATTCTTATTTTGTTGAATTACTTAGTCTATATGATCCTTATAATACCTACTTGTAACAAATAGAATTTTGCAAAAACCATTTGAGCACAACTTTGTTAATCTATTGCTAATTCCTCCTAGAGAGAAAAAGTTCTACAAGAAAAATAGAAATAGAGTAAGATTCAATGGGAAAAGAAAGAAAAGAAAGAAAATTTGTGTAAAAATCTGAACTATTTAAGCAAGGTAAATTGATACGAGAAAACACTTTACAATAAAGTTATTTCTAATTCAATATCTATGAATTATTCAAACTTTTTAGGCTCAAACAAGTATATGCTTAAAGACAATCCTACCATACTACCAAAAATTATTGCATAAACCACCATTTATGAGTTTCTATTTTGGCTAGATAATAGTTGTTAATGATTGCATACAATAGAGCTTTCAAAGATTTGACAATTTTTGATTGATATACCAAGGGAATATACTTTAAAAATTAGAAAGCTATTTTAGTCCTATCAAAATACCAAAGATTTTTTAAACCCTCTAGACTATTGAATTGTTCAATTGGCTTGTCTATAGTAGAGGCTTTCTTACAACAATCCTAATAGTAGCCTTAAACATTGCATAATAATAAAATTCTTTGTTAAATTGCTCTTGAGGCTTTCCAACATGAGATCTTCTATGAAAAATCTTAATAGGAGTCTACTATCATGCAATAAAGAACTATAAAGCAATCTAACAATCCCAAATTTTAATGCCAAGCATGATACTACCTAAACCACTAGCTATGTAGCTAAAACAAAATAGAAAATAATGAACTCATAGGATTAAAATAAAGTGATCGAAATGATGTATTTAGCAACCCATCTTACATGAAATCTTTACATTTCTTCTTTTCAAAAAGCTTCACCCCCTCCCCAAAAATCTACCTTTGAAGGTCTTTTTATAGTGACCTTAAGGTAGTTAAAATAATCATGAGAAGTTATGGCTCTTACAAATATATTAGGCACACAAATTTATAACCACCTTAGGAGTTATAACTTCCATCAAAATTTTAAGCCACATTTGGCAAGTGTCTTCTTGATAGTGGAAAATCAAAATTAGCCACAAATATCTTGGAGTTTTAGTTGTAACTATCATAAGAAATTACAACTTCCATGAGGAATTTCAAATCCAATAGAGAATTACATTTGCCAAATTTTTCATTTACACAAATATCTTGCAAATTCATCCTTTCCATAAGTAACAATATTTTTCCTTTATTTTATATATGTAAATTATTATCAAAACCCACATCGTATCTTTATGTCTATCTTTTTATTCCAAACTTTTGCGTCAATGCACAAACCTTTTTATCCTTGTTCTAAGATTTGGTTGTATTTTTTATGCACATATGTGATAGGTGCCAAAACAAGGGTTTGTGTTTTGTCATGCATTGTGGCTATCATGTCCTTGGTGTTGTGGATGTCATTCATCATGAGTCTGGGCAACAACAATAGTTTTTATTTAGCAGAAACCCTAGTGGCACATTTGGAAGTGGAGGTGGGTTTTTTCTTGGGCTCCATTGCCATCATTCTAGGAATGATTGCAGAGTATGACCTTTCTAGATTCTCCTACATCACATGTATTTTCTAATAATGAATTAAGCTTTACACCAATGTTAGTATTATTAGAGATAATTCTCTTATCTAGGTTCCTATTGGTTTCATTATTTTATTTGGGTGTTTACAGGGAGCTTGTTTTTCATTCTCTAGGTATGGTAGGCAATGGCTCTACTCCTATAATGGCAGAGTAGCTAGTAAGGGCAAATTCGAACAAGAGGCATGGTGAGAGGAATTGGTTTAACAAAGGTAGGGCCGTCTCCAGATGAATGGTGTGGTTTTAGCTTGTTATGAATCTTTAGGGGGTTGGTTGCAATAGCCTCGGCTAATGAATCTTTGTAACTTTGAATAATTCTGTTATTTTTTTAAAAATCCATTTTTAGTGTAATTTAACTAGAAAATGGTAAAACATAAGATTGGCCAATTATTTGTTTTTTTCTTCTTTTGTTAATTGCCATATAAAATTGATGGCATAGCTTTTCTATGAAACTTGCCATTTATTTATTGTTCAATTAGAAGTTGTATGATATTGCAAAGGTGATCTTTAAATATGTTCTAATAGATATGCAACTTGAGATGCCAAGCAATAGATTAAGTATAAAATTATTCCCTCTCTATGAGAATTCATGGAAAAATAGTTTGGTAAAATTAGATACTTGAACATCATTATCCTCCAAAGAAAGAGTCATTTTTTCGATGTAATCCTTGACCTTCATCATGTCAATTAATGAAAGATGTGATAATACAAACACTATATTTTCCTTGCAAAAATCAACACCAATAACTATGAGTTTGCCTAGAGCCAATGTTGTTGGAGTTTGTAATCCTGGAACTTTTTGAAACGTTATAATTTCTACATAACCTTTTCAACAACTGATGTACATAAACCAATTGAAACTTTGCATTTTGTCCACCTCAAATAATTTATTTTTCAACCTTTTGAGTGGGAGAATCCAGTTTCATGTTTTTAGATGTAGTCCCACTCAATTCAACATTAATATTAACTTCCTAAGAAATTTCTCCTAAATTCTTAGTGTATCAATCTCATTTATTTTTTTTAATTGTATTAGCTTCAACTACTGCTCTATGGAATGGTTTAATGTGACAACATTTTATACCCCTCTCCCTTTACACTTTAACTGGAAAACATAGACTTTATTGAAAACTTCTCTTTTTACATAGAAATAGAAATCCTTTTTTTTTAGGCAAAGTTTCATCAAACTTAGGGTTTAATGAAACAAAAACCTCATTCCTATTAAAACTTAAGGAACTGTACAAATAACTCTTTACACAAACTATTCTGTAGGGGGGAAATGAATAGTTAGAGTAACTCTTTTAGGAATTCTCATATTGAGAGTCCTTTCATATATTATCTCAGTTGTGTTGAATACTCTTCTTTCCTCTTCTTGCTTACTTGAAGCCTCATCTTGATCTTCAGTTTTTCTTTCCATAACTATTTTTGTCTCTTTTCCATCTATCTCCTTTGCATCTACCTCTTTTGTTGATTCTTGAGGCCTATCCCAATTAGGCACTTCTATATCTTGGGATACAAATGCATCTCCCCAAGAATCATCTTGATTAGAATTTTCTTGATTTTCTACTTGACTATCACATTCATGAAATCTACCCCAAACATTGGTTTCTATAGAAAGTCCACTAGTAAGAAACATGAACTCATTAGAAAACCAAAGTAGGAATGGACTTCTCTTGATGCTCCATGGTCTTTTTCTTTGCAATAAGCTCTTAGAATATGTTCTGGGTAGCATCCCATTACATATGGAATAAATGGTATTCCCATTGCTCTCTCACTAAGAACCATCCTTTCTCAAACCTACACTCTTTGCTAGCTTTCTTTATTCACACTTTGAACTGGAAAATGATGTAATCTTAAGCAACCCATGTCTTTTCTTATAGTAGTAAATAAATTTAAAATTCCCACTAAATCTTACTAACCAAACTTGCCACCTTTGTCCATATTAATTTCTTTCTAATCATTATATGTATGCCAATTTGAATTTTACCATTCGGTTGTTGGAATTACTTCCCACTAAATAATTAATTAACCACCACTTTCACTTTACTCATCTCAAGTAATGATTACTTAGGATAATATAAATTTAATAATTCAACTAATATTTTTAATTAAATATCTTTAAACTCATACTTAACATGAACATATGTTAGTTTTTATTTTATTTTATTTTAAAATACTAAATAGACTTACTTAATCATACGGATCAAACATATATGTCATGGTTAAACATGACATTAACCTGATACATGTTACTACCAAGTGCATACCTAATATTTTCTATATATAAAATTTTATTATTTATTACTATATATATTCAACAACATTATAATTGCATACTTATATATATTATTATACTATGTACATATATTAATTTGTATAGAGATATTTAAGTCATGGGAAACTGTCTAAAAAAATGTTTTATATGTAAAACATTATATGAAAATTGCAATTCCATACCATCTAATGTTGATAATTTATAACTATCTTTGGATAATTATTTCGTAATCTAAAATAGACCAATCCATGTTGGTGTGAAATTATTCGATTTCTTCATATTCCATAGCAAGACAAGGTCTCATATTCGAAAAGTTCTTTTCAAAGCCTTTTTATTGAACCCTCTTTTGACTTAAGACATACTTTTTAACAAATTATCCTTTACTCTATCTATCTCAGCTTCTCTCTTGATAAGCAAGGCCATAAAACTTCTATCTTTACTATACCTCTGTATAAAATTTGAAGCTGAACTTATAATCTTGTTTGTAATTCTTGTGGGCAAACCATAGACTAAATTATAAGGTGATGTTCCAATAGCCTTCTTAAATATAATATGATCTGTCCATAATGCAAATTGTAGATAATCAATCCAATTTCCTAAATTTCCATAGCTTTTTATTTGTAGATTTAGCTAAGCCATTTCCTTGAGGATAATAATTGGCACAAGCAAACATGAAAATGGATTTTTTTGATGCCCATGTTATGAATTCTTCAGATTGAAAAGTAGATCCATTATCAGATACTAATACTTCGAGTAGACCAAAATGACTTAAGACTTGATTTTCCAAAAACTTAATTAAATTTGATGCTAAACTTCTTCTTAGAGCTTTTGCTTTAGATCATTTAGTGAAGTAATCAGTAGTTGTGAGAATAAATTTATGCCTAAGTCTTGAATGAGTAATTGTACCAATGAAATCCAAACCCCATTGCTAAAATGGTCTATCCACAATTACTGGTATTAAGGGAGCTCTATCCTTTTTGATTTTTGGTCCATGGATTTGAAATTTATAACATCTTTGAATTTTCAAAGTAATATCTTGATACATACTAGGCCAAAAATATTTGTATTGAAGTATATGTTGCATAGTTGATTTAAGGGATTCATAAAATAAATTATAATTGATGAGTGGCGAGGTACCCCTACACTCCACCATACGAAACGAGCGTACACGCGCGATCCGGTCGAACTCCGCAGACTAAATGCCTTAACACCACAAGAAACACTTGGGGTTAATCGTTCGTTGTCTTCC